>QXTE01000012.1:13891485-13927612 GCA_003942145.1 Platysternon megacephalum
CCTCACCCATTGTGGTGGTCCATAAAAAGAATGGGAAAATCCGGATGTGTATTGACTACTGCACCCTAAACCGCCGTACTGTAGTTGACCAGTACACAATGCCCCAAGTCCAAAATGCCTTAGACTGCTGGGAAGCCAGTGGTTCTCTGTGTTGGATCTTCAGAGTGGATACTACCAGATCCCTCTGGGTGAAGAAGATAAGGAGAAGACAGCCTTCATCTGCCCATTAGGGTTTTATCAGTTCGAACGCATGCCCCAAGGGATTTCTGGAGCACCTGCCACATTTCAACATCTTATGGAGAAAGTTGACAGAGACATGAATTTACTGCAAGTGTTAGTTATATGGAGATATACCTATCTCATAGAACTGGAAGGGACCTTGAAAGGTCATCGAGTCCAGTCCCCTGCCTTCACTAGCAGGACCAATTTTGCCCTAGATCCCTAAGTGGCCCCTTCAAGGATTGAACTCACAACCCTGGGTTTAGCAGGCCAATGCTCAAACCACTGAGCTATCCCTCCTGAGGTTTATTTGGATGACCTGACTGTGTTTGGAAGAACCTTGGAGGAGCATGAAGAAAGACTTCTTAAAGTGCTTGATAGGTTGGAGGATTATGGTTTGAAGCTTTCAATTGACAAATGCCAGTTCTGCAGGACCTCAGTGATGTATGTGGGTCACATCGTGTCCCAAGTGGGTGTGAGTACTGATCCCAATAAAATAGAAGCACTCACTACATGGCCATGTCCAAGTAACTACAGAGAACTCAAGACCTTTCTTGGGTTTAACGGCTACTACCGCAGATTTGTGAAAAACTATGCTACGATTGTAAAACCTCTGAATGATCTTACCAGGGAATACCAGTCCAGCAAGAACAAATCTAAGACCAAGAATAAGGGGAGGTCCCCAAAGCCTCCTGTGCAGAGACACTATGGCCCCTTCGAACCATTTGGGCCATGGTGGGATGAGAGATGTGAAAGGGCTTTTTGAGAAATCATTACTTGCCTAACTCATGCTCCGGTCCTAGTCTTTGCTGACCCAAGCAAGCCGTTTATCCTGCATACTGATGCCAGTTTGGAGGGCCTGGGAGCAGTACTGTACCAGGAGGTGGAAGGCAAAAGTAAACCTGTAGCCTTTGCCAGCCGAGGACTGTCTGATAGTGAAACTCGCTATCCCACCCACAAGCTGGAGTTCTTGGCCTTGAAATGGGCCATCACTGAGAAATTTCGAGACTACTTGTATGGTGCTCAGTTCCAGGTGTGGACAGACAACAACCCACTGACTTATGTGTTAACAAGTGCTAAGCTGGATGCTACAGGGCAAAGATGGGTGGCCGCTTTGGCTAGCTATGACTTCAGCATTCAATACCGATCAGGGAGAAGCAATGTAGATGCAGATGCATTGTCCAGGCGTCCACAGGCACCAGGAGTTGCTGTGATACCCACAGATGGAGTGAGAGCTATTTGCAGTGTGAGTCGCCGAGAGCCAGAGGCACATGAGAGCCTTCATGGATGTGCTGCAGAAGCTTTGGGCCTGCCCCCTGAATGCGTGCCTTCTGCTTCAGTGAACTATATTGCATTGGACCAATCTCCTTTGCCCATGCTCAATGCGGCTGACTGGCAGGAAGCCCAGCTACAAGATATTGACATTTGTGATACACTACTTGCCAAAAGGGAGGGGCGAAGCCCAGCTGCAGTTGTCCCACCTAACCCGGAGGGTAAACTACTATTGAGAGAATGGACCAAACTAAAACTGATTCAGGGAGTGCTACACCGAGTGACCACAGACCCTTTACAAAAGCAACGAGCACAGCTAGTGCTACCAAAAGAGTACAGAGCCCTGGCCATGAGGGCCCTGCATGATGACTTTGGACATTTAGGGATGGAGAGGACCCTGGAACTTATTCGTAGTAGGTTCTATTGGCCCCGGATGGCTGAAGATGTTCGCAGGAAATGTGAGACCTGCGCTCAATGTGTTCAAAGGAAAACTCTGCCCACGAGGGCTGCATATCTGAAGAACATCACCAGCAACAAACTTCTGGAGCTGGTATGCATTGATTTCTTGTCTTTAGAAGTAGACAAGAGGAATATTGGGAACATTCTAGTAGTGACTGACCATTATACGCAGTATGCGCAGGCATATCCCACACGTGATCAGAGGGCCACCACTGTCGCTCGAGTACTGTGGGAAAAATATTTCTCAGTTTATGGATTCCCAGCCCGGATACACTCGGATCAGTGGCGGGACTTTGAGAGTCACCTTCTGAAGGAGGTGCTGAGGATAGCAGGAATTAAAAAGTCTAGAACAACGCCTTATCACCTGCAAGGTGATCCTCAGCCAGAGAGGTTCAACCGAACCCTATTAGATATGTTGGGGACTTTGCGGCCAGAGCAGAAGGCAACCTGGAGCCAACATGTCACATTTCTGGTGCACGCCTACAATGCCACAAAGAACGATGCTACAGGAGTCACCCCATATCTCTTAATGTTTGGGCGAGAACCAAGATTACCCATAGACCTGTGCTTTGGTGTATCAGAGGATGGAGATAGCTATGAAACTCATCAGCAATATGTATCCCGACTAAGAGAAAAGCTGCGGGATGCTTATCACTTAGCTACATCTGCGGCTCGGAAGAACGCAGACCGCAACAAACATCGATATGATGCTAGGGTACGTCTGCAAGAGCTCCAGGCGGGGGACAGAGTCTGAACCTGGCCCTTGTTGCTGCCAACTCAGATGGGCAGAAGGGTTACAATAGTTTTGCATTCTTTTTTTTCTTTTTTCTTTTTTTTTAACAAATAACATATTTTTCAGAGTTTGTGGAGAGTCCTTGTCTCTTTGATGTAAGCTGTAAGGGGCTTGTACCCTCCATGTCTTCATATAATATAACTTCTCTGTAAAGTTAAAATTCCCCAAGTATATTGTTAGCTTTACCATCACCATCATTTTTCATTTTGTACAAATATACAGACTTGTGCTAAATTAGATATAAACTAGATCTGTATGTTGGTCTCAAAATCGCCATTTTTGTTTAATGAGTACTTTGAATGAAGCCCAATATGAAACTGTGTATTGTAATCTCTAACACCAATACTGACCCGTGCATAAGTGTCTCTGAATTTAAAAGCTAGTTTCTAGAATATTTCAAAGGCTAGTGCTGAGTACCTAGACAATTACAAATTAAACTCTTCTACATGCAGACTAGATGCTACACTGTATGAACAAAAGCATACAAATGGAGAAGCATTACATTAGGAATTCACATATATTTATAGCTACCCACTATGCAATACAGGTCTGTCGCATCTTAGGCGCATTTAACATGCGCGATTTCAGCTTTAAGCGGTCGGCAAAAACAAAACAAAAAAACAACAAAAAAGAGAAAAATAACAATTTAAATACTGTTTCTGTAGTGCGGGCGATTCCACCCGCCATTACACTCAATGTAATTTTGACTATACGCGATTTTTGCTGTAGGTGCTGACTGCGGAACATAACCCCAGCGTAAGATGAGACAGACCTGTACAAACTAGAGGCATGCAATCTACTGCTACTGGTGCACAACCAGTATGAGACTGATCTGGACAGCAAATTTCAATTCAAAATATACAAAATGATTATAATCACTAATGAGATATTTTGACAATTAAGACTATGCAATATGAAAACATTTCATGTTAGTATATTGCAAAATATTAGTATTAGTAGTTTTTACCACATCCTAAACAGCTTAATCACGTCTGGAAAAAAATACCTATGCAAAACCAATAAAAATATGTTAGTACATTATCATTTGGTAGATTTGACCAATAAACGTCACATTAAGGTGTTGAACTTAACTTAAACAATAATAACTGTAGTCATAGTCATGTTGCAGTGTTTCTAGAACTGTGCAAAAAATGACACTTTCTCATATCAGGGACCATTATTGCACCTCGCCTACAGCCATGCACTGTACTTTGTATCTCTTTCATGATTTTTTAGAACCTTGCACCTTTTCTGCATTCTTAACGAATTGCAGAAGAATTGGACCCCATTTTCCTGGTATTCTTGATAGATGCTGCAAGGAAAATTTTGTGACTTTAAGACCTCTTAGTTTTCTATATCAAGACCTCCTTTCACTCCTTTACAGACCCAAATAATATGATCTATTGTTTCTTGGACTTTACATGTTACGCATAATCCATCTTTGTGCATGTTTATTAGAAATAAATTACTATTTAATACAAAATGCTCTGTTAGAATTCTAAATAGAAACACTTCACTCTTCCACGCAGAGCCTTGGATTATATCAACATTGTCAACTGTAGGGCATATTTCTGATTTTTCCCCCCTTCGTTTCATTTCCCTACAGTTCTTGCCATTCTTTCTTTAGCTTATTTTTGATTAGTTGCTTAAATTCTACTTTGCTTAAGGGGACACCTAGGTCACCCCTATTCATGATTAATAGCACTTTTTGCCTGTTGGTCTGTGTGATGTCACTCACGTCTCATGAGTGCCTCCGTCGGGTGTCTGTGGACCCGCACTCTCTCTCTCTCTGCTTGCAGTGCTCCCTGTCAGCAGTTAATCTTGTCAGGCAGGTCTTCAGGGGCTCAGCCCTCCAGCTAAGTCACACATTGTCCATATGCCTGAACGCACAAACATACCAACCTCTTCTGGGGTGAAAGGTCCAACCGGGCCTGTCAGAGTGCCCTTGGTAATGCCTTTAGCCCTGTCTCTGGGCTCAGTTTTCAGTCCCTTCTGGGCTAGCTTCCAATCTGTCCCTGCCCTTTTATAGAGCAGTGCCCCCAGAGCCTTCTCCCTGGAGACTCTGCATCCTGCCATTCATTTGGGCCTCTAAACAGCACTTGTCCCCTTCTCAGGGCTTAGGCCACTCTGCCAGTGGACAGTAGGGGGAGATCTGGGCCCACCCACTACTCTGAGTCCCGACCCAGGGACCCTATAAATAGCAGCCACTTGCTGCTTTCTGTAATAGTTGCTGCTGCTATTTCCTGGGTCACTTCCCATGGAGACCCTCCACTTCACCAGGGCTGTAGATCTCACTTGAGCTCCAGCAGCCAGCAAGGATCCCCTTCCTTGCTCCTCTGGTCCTTGCTCCTCTGATCTGTTCAGGCCCTGCAGCTCCTTTTACCTGGGCCTGCTGTGTGCAGATTGGCCACTTTGCTGCAGCCTCTCTAGGCAGGCCTGGAGGATACACCTTCATGGCTCCTTTTCTGGGGTTGGGTGTGGTAGGAGTGCGAGGCCTCCAGCAGAGGGCCTCATACACTCCATCACAGTCCACCGGTTTGTTGCAAGCTATCCCTACGTGCACCGGGATCCATGCTATTACTATGGTTATACCCATTTGTGCCTGTTTGGTTGTTAGCAGTAATATTTCATGAGTAATATCATTTCTGCTGTCAGATTTACCATGGTAAATTGCCTGCAGCCCTGTTGTAGACCCTGATTCTTGACATTATCCCATCCTTGAGGGCACCATCAAAGGGCCTCGGGACTCAGTTTCTCAGGGTAAGCCACACTACAGTTCTAGTTGTGGTAAATTATTTAACCAAGTTGGCACATTTTGTTCCACGCACATTTTGTCCTTCTGCTCAGGAGACAGCCCACTTGTTTGTGGAGTATCAGNTCCACGTACGCTGCCAAATTTCATTGTTTGGCTTCTGATCCCAGGTGGAATGAGGCGGTATAGCACCACCATTTCTGCCTCGGTTTAAATGGGGATCTAAAAGATGAGCTCAAGTGGGTGGAGCCTCTGCCTAGTTTGAATGATCTGATTGACTGGTGCATCAGAATCTTTGCTTGCCTCATGGAGCGATGCTACAAGTGTATCTTGATTCTCAGGTGGTCGCCAGCCACCCCATCCACAGCACCCCAACTATACAGGTCTTCCTTGGCCTCAAAGCTCTTGCAAGCCAACCAGGCTCACCTGCACCTCCCTAACTTGGACAAGCACTGATGCTGGGCATAAAGGTTGTGCTTATATTGGGGGGAATCCAGTCATCTTTCCTTAACATATCTGGTGAAGACTTGCCCGGAAGCAGGGCTGGGAAATGCTTGTCAATTAGACATTGTAGTTTTCCCTTGGCCTGTGAGACTCTAGAATCTGCCAAACCAAATATTCTTCCTGGCCCTGAACAGTTATAGGTGGGGGAGGAGAATTATGGAATGGGAAGGGATTCTTCTTTTAGCAGTGAGACATGGAAGACAGGTGAATCTTGAAGGAATCTGGTAGCTTATAACTTGAATGTAACAGGGTTTAATCTGTTTCGTGATCTGGAAGGGCCTCAAGTATTTATGATCCAGCTTCACGGAGGGGTGAGTCAACCTCAGATTCTGGGTGTACAACCACACCTTATCCCTTACCCCGAAGTCGGGTGTTGGCTGGAAGACCAGTGGGTATTCCATTTGTAAGTTGCCTTGGTGACTTCTCACTGCCTCTGGAGTTCTTGGTGTACCTGCTGAACATGGGCCATGAGTTCAGTAATTCTGGGCATCGATGATTTGAAGGGGATCTCTAGATGAGCATAAAGGTGGAAACCATAGTTAGCAGAGAAAGGAGTCAGCTTGGTGGAGGTATTTGTGGCATTGTTGTAGGCAAACTTGGCATGAAGGATCAGGGACAGCCAATCATCTTGGTGATAGTTTAGGAAGCAATATAGGTACTGTTCTAGGACCTGAGTGGTTCACTTAGCCTGACCATTGGTGCTTGGGTGACTGACAGGCCATTGCAATTAAGGTGTCTACTGAGACGGTGTAGAAATTCTCACCAGAAGTGGGAAATAATCTGGGATCTTCAGTCGTAAGCAAGCTGTGGAGATGAAAGATGCCTCCACAAACAAGCAAAGAATCCTGTGGCACCTTATAGACTAACAGACATTTTGCAGCATGAGCTTTCGTGGGTGAATACCCACTTCTTCGGATGCAAGTCATCCGAAGAAGTGGGTATTCACCCACGAAAGCTCATGCTGCAAAACGTCTGTTAGTCTATAAGGTGCCACAGGATTCTTTGCTTGTTTGTGGAGGCATCTTTCATCTCCACAGCTTGCTTACGACTGAAGATCCCAGATTATTTCCCACTTCTGGTGAGAATTTCTACACCGTCTCAGTAGAACCTTAATTGCAATGGCCTGTCAGTCACCCAAGCACCAATGGTCAGGCTAAGTGAACCACTCAGGTCCTAGAACAGTACCTATATTGCTTCCTAAACTATCATCAAGATGATTGGTTGTCCCTGATCCTTCATGCCAAGTTTGCCTACAACAATGCCACAAATACCTCCACCAAGCTGACTCCTTTCTCTGCTAACTATGGTTTCCACCTTTATGCTCATCTAGAGATCCCCTTCAAATCATCGATGCCCAGAATTACTGAACTCATGGCCCATGTTCAGCAGGTACACCAAGAACTCCAGAGGCAGTGAGAAGTCACCAAGGCAACTTACAAATGGAATACCCACTGGTCTTCCAGCCAACACCCGACTTCGGGGTAAGGGATAAGGTGTGGTTGTACACCCAGAATCTGAGGTTGACTCACCCCTCCGTGAAGCTGGATCATAAATACTTGAGGCCCTTCCAGATCACGAAACAGATTAGACCCTGTTACATTCAAGTTATAAGCTACCAGATTCCTTCAAGATTCACCTGTCTTCCATGTCTCACTGCTAAAAGAAGAATCCCTTCCCATTCCATAATTCTCCTCCCCCACCTATAACTGTTCAGGGCCAGGAAGAATATTTGGTTTGGCAGATTCTAGAGTCTCACAGGCCAAGGGAAAACTACAATGTCTAATTGACAAGCGTTTCCCAGCCCTGCTTCCGTGCAAGTCTTCACCAGATATGTTAAGGAAAGATGACTGGATTCCCCCCAATATAAGCACAACCTTTATGCCCAGCGTCAGTGCTTGTCCAAGTTAGGGAGGTGCAGGCGAGCCTGGTTGGCTTGCAAAAGCTTTGAGGCCAAGGAAGACCTGTATAGTTGGGGTGCTGTGGATGGGGTGGCTGGCGACCACCTGAGAATCAAGATACACTTGTAGCATCGCTCCATGAGGCAAGCAAAGATTCTGATGCACCAGTCAATCAGATCATTCAAACTAGGCAGAGGCTCCACCCACTTGAGCTCATCTTTTAGATCCCCATTTAAACCGAGGCAGAAATGGTGGTGCTATACCGCCTCATTCCACCTGGGATCAGAAGCCAAACAATGAAATTTGGCAGCGTACGTGGATATGGGTTGGCATCCCTGTTGTAAGGCTGAAGAACCTGGTTGTCTTGGTGGTCCATGCATGGTTAGGATTGTCAGAGATAATAGACATGACTTGAATGAATTTTTCTAGTTGTCGCAAGAGAGGACTGAACTGTTTCAGGAGGGGGGATGCCCTAGCCAAGGTCTCTTCAGTCAACAAGCTTAAGATGAGCCCCACGTTGCCCAGTCCATGGGGAATGATCAAGGGCATTGTAAGAACAGGAGCCAACATTGGTTCAGGAATCCTCAAAACGTGCCCTAATCTCCATCAAATTTGTCAGGCAATGGGATCTTTGGCTCCGGGGAGGGGGGAGTCAGAGGAGCCTGCAACCCAATTATCAATTATCCTCCCTCTTGCTGGGCATAACAGCTGATCATAAGACCCCGGGACTCAGCCTGAACACTGGAGACTATGGTGAAGGAGCTTCCAAATTGTTATTTTCAGTAGCTCCTGCAGGACCACTTGAACCATGTGGGGATTGTGTTACAAGGACTTAGAGAAGCCAACCTCACTATCAAGGTGTCCAAGTGCAAGATGAGGGCTGCAGAGGTGTCTTATCTAGGACTCAGGAGAGGCAGTGGGTTTGTTTACTCTGAGCTTTTAAAAGTAGAAGCTATTCAGAGTTGGCCTGCCCCACAAACTAAGAAGCAACTCCAATCTTTTATTGGTCTAACCAACTATTACAGGGGGGTTGTAAAGGGGCTTAGCAAGAGTGCCCACATAACAGACCTTACAAAAAAGCTCTGATTTCAGCAAACCCTTTGCGCTGTGCACTGGTGCTTCTAACACTGAGTTAGGGGTGGGAAACAAGAGGCACCCCATTGCCTGCTTGAGGAAAAAACTGATCCCCACTGAACAGAACTACGCTGTCATCGAGCTGGAATGCTGTGCCATTGTTTGGGCTGTTAAGCAACTTAAACCTGAGTTGTGTAATAAAAAAGTTAAGGTTTTGACAGATCATTCCCCTCTAACATGGTTACACCGAGCAAAGGGGGCCAATTCTGGATTATTACATTGGAGCCTATTTGACATGGAAATATTCCATATCAAGGGGAAGAAAATGTAGAAGCAGATCCCTTGTCCAGAATAGGGGGACCCTGAGGCATATTCAGGAGCATAGTGACACCCCTTCCTCCATCAGTTTTGCATTGTGGGTGTGAAGCTGGCAAACCAGGTGCCAGCTCTTGCCAGGGCTTGAAACCTCAGCCAAGCACTGACAAATTCATTGCTGGACACCACTCTGTTTCACATGTGTGTTAATATGGTTAAGACAGGTATTGAACTTTTAACAATGTGTTTAGACTTTATGAAATGCTTGTAAGCTGCTGCATGCATTGATCTCACTTATAATATCTTCATTATCTTTAATATTTTTGTTACATTGCATGGAAGGTAATATTTAAGATTTTGCTTTATGACTGTAAAAAATGTTTGTTCTGAACCTGTTAATCCAGTCAGGAGGGCTCATCTCCTAACCGTCAAAAAGGCTGTCAAAACTCAATGGGGCATTGTGGGACATCACAATACAAAGATTTTGCTAATTGCTCTTGCGCACCCAAGAAGAGGCTATGTGCAAAAGGGCTCATCCTAGCCGCTTGAATTCTGGAAGAAGGAAATCAAGACAGCTGACAAGAAAATTTTCATCTCTTTGGCTGTTTGGATTCTCACTGGGCTGGAGCTACAAAACAGAAGCAGAGATTCCCCAGCGTCAGCCTGGGTTAGCCCTAAAAGACATTCAGTGCTGACAGACTGCTACAATTCTGTCATCTTTTGGTGTCAGAGTAATAGGAGTCTGTCAGCACTGAATGTACAGTCTGTCAATACTGAAAGTAACTCATTTGTGTATATATATGTTTGCCTGCTTTAACCTGTAAAAAACTCTCTCATTTCTTTTTCCTTGTTTCTTTAGTTAGTTTGTTATAGGATTGGCTACAAGCATTGTCTTTGGTGTAAGATCCAAGGTACCTATTGACTTGGGGTAAGTGACTGGTCTCTTGGGACTGGGAGTGGCCTGAATATTTTGTGATCTTTGGTGTATAGCAGGGATTGGCAACCTTTGGCACGCGGCCTGCCGGGGTAAGCCCCCTGGCGGGCCGGGCCAGTTTGTTTACCTGCCGCATCCACAGGTCCAGCCAATTGCAGCTCCCACTGGCTGTGGTTTACCGTTCCAGGCCAATGGGGGCTGCAGGAAGCGGCATAGGCCGAGGGATGTGCTGGCCGCCACTTCCCGCAGCCCCCATTGGCCTGGAGCGGCGAACCACGGCCAGCGGGAGCTGCGATCGGATGAACCTGCGGATGCGGCAGTTAACCAACCTGCCTGGCCCACCAGGGGGCTTACCCTGGCGGGCCGCGGGCCAAAGGTTGCTGATCCCTGGTGTATAGCAACCAACTATCACTAAGTCCAGCTTGCCTGGCAAGATAGACTGGAATGCCCAAGGGGACTGTCTCTGATTCCATGGTAAGACTGTTTTAGGAGTTCATATTTGTTACTAAGTTGGTAAAATATAATTATAGAACACACAACCAGTTTGGGTTTTCTGCCCTGCTTCTTAACAGTCTGCCCAATGGTTAGAGAGACAAGGTAGATGAGGTAATATCTTTTGTTGGATCAGCTTCTGTTGGTGAGAGAGACAAGCTTTTGAGCTTACACAGAGCTCTTCCTCAGGACTGGGAAACTTACTCAAGACAAGTCTACACTACAAAATTAAGTTGACTTAAGTTACGTCAACATACAGCCACCGCAGTAATTAAATCGCTTTTGCATGTCCACACTACACTCCTTGTCTCAGTGGTGCACATCCTCACTTCCAGCGCTTGCATGATGCACAGAGCAGTGCACCATAGGTAGCTATCCCATTGTGCAACTTGCCACCATCTAGCCCAGAGTGTTTTGGGAAGGGTTTGCAATGCCTCATGGGGGCAAACAAGTCATGCAGGGGTGACTGGGAACATGGTTTCAACATACCATGATGAAGTTTTCTCCATCCCATAATTTTATCTGCATCCCATAATGGTTTGTGCCTCTTTTCAAAAGCCCTGCAAACCCGCACATCTGCCATCTCTGTGAGAAGCATGGATCCTTCACAGCTCTGTACTATTGTGATGAGCATCGCGAGCACAACGCGCCTCATCCTGCAGTATTTGCAGAGCCACCGGAGGAGCTTCAGGGAACATGATGATTCCTTGGGGGCTAGTTTGCTGTGGGACATAGAAAGAAACAATTCAAGATTGTTGTTGGCATTCACGGAGCAGCTGCAGATGCTGGAGCGCTGGTTCTGGGCCTGAGAAACAAGCACTGACTGGTGGGATTGCATCATTATGCATGTATGGGATGATGAGCAGTGGCTGCAGAACTTTTGGATGCACCAGAACACATTCCTGGAAGTGTGTGCAGACCACATTCCTTGGGCACAGCGACACCAAAATGAGAGCTGCACTGTCAGTGGAGAAGTGAGTGGCAATTTCTGTGTGGAAGCTTGCAATGCCAGATTGCCACTGATCTGTCGGGAATCAATTTGGAGCTGGGAAATCCAAGGTGCGGGTTGCTGTGATGCAAGTGTGCAGGGCCATTAATCGTGTTCTGTGATGGACTGTGACACTGGGCAATGTGCAGGACATAGGGGATGGTTTTGAAGCAAGGGGGTTCTCGAACTGCAGTGGGGCTATAGATGGCTCACACACCCGTATTTTAGCACCAGACCAACTTGCCACAGAGCTCATCAACATAAAAGGCTACTTTTCTATGGTATTGCAAGCGCTGGTGGATCACCGGGGACATTGTATCAACATCAATGCAGGATGGCCAGGGAAGGTGCATGACGCATGCATCTTTAAGAATACAGGCCTGTTCAGAAAGCTGTAAGCAAGGACTTTCTTTCCAGACCAGAGGATTACCATTGGACATGCTGAAATGTCAATAGTGATCCTGGGAGACCAAGCCTACTCCTTACTCCTGTGGCTCATGAAGACGTATGCCGGCCACCTTGACAGCAGCAAGGAGCGCTTCAACTCCAGCCTCAGCAGGTGCAGAATGACAGTTTAATATGCCTTTGGCCACTTGAAAGGCTGCTGGCACAGTCTACCCTGGGGGAGGGATAGCTCAGTGGTTTGAGCATTGGCCTGCTAAACCTAGGGCTGTGAGTTCAATCCTTGAAGGGGCCACTTAGGGATCTGGGGGAAAATTGGTCCTGCTAGTGAAGGCAGGGGGCTGGACTCGATGACCTTTTGGGGTCCCTTCCAGCTCTACGAGATAGGTATATCTTCATATATTAATATTATTACTCACTAGATTAGACCTCAGTGCAAAAAATAATCCCAATGGTTATAGCTGCCTGCTGTGTGCTTCATAATATCTGTGAAGCAAAGGGAGGAAGTTTCCTCCAGGGTGGAGGTGGAATGACTGTCTGCTGGTTTTGAGCCGCCCGATAACAGCACTATAAGAAGAGCTAATCGGGGAGCTATGTAGCTCAGGGAGGCTTTGAAAGACCATTTTATTACTGAGCCCCAGTAATGTGTGTTGCTGTAGTGTGCTCTGCCTGGCATTGCTTTTTTTGGCATCCCGGTATGAACCTTGTAATGAGCGCTGTGTGTGTAGGAATAGAACATTGTAAATGCACCTATTGGTATTATCTGTGAATGACATCAGCCTCCGCCAGCATATGCTGTGAACTAATAAGGATGAATTAAGTTTCTAAAAATACACTTTTATTCCAAATCCATGCAAACAGACATATTTATAACTGAATGAAGCTTTATAAATACAGGGAAAAGAACTTTCGAAGGGGAAAGAACAGTCATTTTCATTTCACAAACATATACACCAACAGTGTATGTGCGGCTGTGATTGTCTGTACTCTCCCCTGGGGTGAAATGGTAGGGATAGTGCAGCAGCCCCAGACGTGGAATGGGGGTGCACATAAGGAGGACCCGAATGCAGTTCTCTATAAGCCGCAAAGGAAGGCAAGCATGGGTCTATTGAGCTTGAAGGTCAACAAGAGTCTCCAGCATGTCTGTTTGCTGCTTGAGAAGTGCTAGCATCTCCTTTGGCACGTCTCTCTCCTTTTCCTGTGCTTTTCTCCTCTCCACTCTACCCCTATCCATTTCGTCCGCGAGGATGATCCTCCAAGCCCTGGTGTTTGGAATCTGAAGCACCAGAGCCTTGCAGGATCTCTTGGAACATGTCATCCCACATCCTCTTCCTTCTCCTTATCTGGCTGAGCCGCTTCACTGGTGTGGATGGAGAGACCCTCCAGGCCACATTTCCAGCTGCAAAAGATGCAATGCGCAGAGGTACTATTGTGAGTGTATTCACAAGAGAAATGGCAACTTGGAATTCTGAACTCACTCCCCTTGATCCACACAAGTTACAAGCACTACATTCCCACTTGTCCTTGGGATTCATAGAACACTGCAGCAGTCCCAGCCATGGTGAGTCCAGCCGAGGGGAAAGGAAAAGTTGGGACAATGGCCCTCACTCCCATCCCTGTTTTCTCATTTTTTACCCTCCCAAATTTACTTGGAAAAAGATATTTCTATCACTTGAGTTACAGGACTTAACTATTTTAGCAGCAGTAGAAGACTGTTATCCCAGAGCAGGGATGAGCCACTGGTGCCATGTACTGGGTCGCATGATGTCTCACTTAAGTTCAAAAGACCGAACACAACATTCAGGACTCTCAGGATATGTAGGTCTTTTCATGTTAAAGAATTAAATCTACATTTAATCTTAAAGAAAGCATTAGTGTAAAGGGCTGCAAAATAATGCAAGTCTGATTTGTTATTGATTTCTTACAATTAAAAAATAAGTGGACTAAACTAAGGGCTTGTTGCTGCAATCTTTATTCCAGCTATTTTTCCCCAAATTCGGCCTTGGTGTGAGTGAGTGACTCCACTGACTTCAGGATCAGGTCCTTTAAGGATAGAAATGTAGAAGGACTTGCTCTTTGGACTAGTGCTTTATGTCCTTGTGCTGTTATATAAAAGTGATTAATTTCAAAAAGCTGCACGGACATTGCATCAGATCAAAACGTTAATAATGAGAGGGAAAGTGACATTGGTTGGAACTGTAACAGAGAAAATCTTGTCCAGATGTCACCAGAGTGCTAGTATCAACAGATTCTGAACAACAGTGACCACTGCAATCAGTAACTAACAGGGGACAAGTTTCTTAAACGCTGCTTTTGAGGATGACCCTACTCCAAAATACCCTACTCCAAAAGAGTAATCGATACAACACTGGAGACAGCATCAGAGAATTGGAAAACTATTACATTTACAGATCTTGCCTCTTCTGGAAAAGGCATTACTCCAGTTACAGCAAGTATTGGACATGAAAAAACCTTCTGCGGCTTCCAGATTTTTTTAGCCAGACAGCTTTCAACAATGGATCCTGGAACCTTTCCTTATACAAAGCTAAACCCCTTCCCTGCCCACACAAAATCCTGCTGTCTTCATTTTCAGTGTACTGCAGCATTTCCCAAGCCTCGGACGTGTCTCCTGGGGGAGACTGAAGGACTAGCCTGGGGTCAGATAGCACAGCAGATGTGTCAATTAAGATGGATAGGCCTTTAACAATACTTGGCAGAGCTGGAGGAGGGAAGATTGGTTTCATTTTACTGGAAGTGGGGAGTCAGCTTTCATATGTTTGGGAAATGGTGGCTTTTAGTGGATTGATAATGGTATGGGTGTCTCTTACCTCTAGAACAGTGAAGACTACCTTATTATTAATTAAGAAGTGGTTCAATTCCACCTCTAGTTAACTCCCTGCTTAGATCTCACTCTGGTGAGAGAAGGTGGGGAAATGGAGCACAGCTCAAAACTGAACCCAATTAAGCCATGCTTAGGTAAGCCACTGTCCAGTGTGTTACCAGTGCTTAATTTGAGCCTCTGGATTTGGCAGGTCGTAGCCCCGGCACCTCAGGACAGTGCTGAATTTGTGCTAGGGCTTGCAGGGGCTGAGCCCTGGAAACTCTGGGCTAGCCACGTCAGTTACCGGTCCTGGCGCGGGCAGTGGGAGGATCATGTTGGCCATGGAGTGCCCTGTCTGCGCTGTGGCGGCAGCCGCTTCGCCCGCACCCCTGCGCAAGGCCAGCAGCATGCTGAGCCTGCCTGATGCCCAGCAGGTGCAGCTGCAGCTAAATCGGCGCAAGCTGAGCTCCTGCATCCTGGGCAGCAAGTTCTTCAGGGCTGGGGATGCCACCCCCCAGCAGCGCTTCCGCCAGCACTCCCTTCACTTCTTGGGGGGCTCCGGCAAGGAGACTGCTGCCTCTTGGAGGCCCAGGAGAGGCAGAAATTCCCCAGTGCAGGCAGTGAGGAGAGAGGTGAGGCATCAGGGACTGGGGAAGTGACCGTGCAGCTGGGGTGCAGTGCAGGGCAGAGGGAGCTGGGCACCAGGGCAGGATGGAAACTCCAGGAAGTAGCCCTGGTGCTGGTGGCAGGGCCTTGCTGCGGGAGGCGAAGCAGGCACACGGCACAGTCGGAGCGGGCAAGATGCACCAGGCACGGAGGCAGCTCTGTGCTTTGGATGGGAGATGCTGATCTCCACACTGCCCACGATCCTGGCTGCTGCAGCCCTGGTCCTGCCCAGCCCGCCCCGCACAGGGGACCCATACCAAGAGGAGGTGAGAGCTGGGCCCGATCCTGGACCCCTTTCATGCTTCGGCCACCATTTCAGAGGACATGCTTCCATGCTGATGACGGGTTCTTCTTGATAACTGTCCAAAGCAGTGCAGACTGATGCACGTTCATTTACATCATCTGAGTCAGATGCCATCAACAGAAGGTTGATTTTCTTTTTTGGTGGTTTGGGTTCTGTAGTTTCTGAATTGGAGTGTTGCTCTTTTAAGACTTCTGACAGCACTTCAGATTCTTAAACCTTGGGTCGAGTGCTGTAGCTATTTTTAGTAATCTTATGTTGGTATCTTCTTTGCATTTTGTCAAATCTGCAGTGAAAGTGTTCTTAAAACGAACAACATGTGCTGGGTCCTCACCGAGACTGCTATACCATGAAATATATTGCAGAATGCGGGTAAAACAGAGGCGGAGACATACAATTCTCCCCCAAGGAGTTCAGTCACAAATTTAATTAATGCATTATTTTTTTAACAAGCATCATCAACATAGAACCATGTCCTCTGGAATGGTGGTCAAAGCATGAAAGGGCATACAAATGTTTAGCATATCTGGCAATGCAAGCTACAAAAGTGCCATGGGAACACCTGTTCTCACTTTCGGGTGACATTGTAAATAAGCAGGCAGCATTATGTCCTGTAAACATAAACAAACTTGTCTGTCTTAGTAATTGGCTGAACAAGAAGTAGGTCTGAGTGGATTTGTAGGCTCTAAAGTTTTACATTGTTTTGTTTTTGAGTGCAGTTATGTAACAAAAAAAATCTACATTTGTAAGCTGCACTTTCATGGTAAAGAGATTGCATTACAGTACTTGTCTGAGGTAAATTGAAAAATACTATTTCTTTTGTTTCTTTTTTACAGTGCAAGTATTTGTAATAAAAATAATAGGGCTGTCAAATGATTAAAATATGAATCACGATTAATCACACTGTTAATAATAGAATACAATTTATTTAAATATTTTTGGATGTTTTCTACATTTTCAAATATATTGATTTCAATTACAACACAGAATACAAAGTGTACAGTGCTCACTTTATATTTATTTTTATTACAAATATTTGCACTGTAAAAAACAAAAGAAATAGTATTTTTCAATTCCCCCATTGCAAGTACTGTAATGCAATCTCTTTATCATGAAAGTTGAATTTACAAATGTAGAATTATGTAAAAAAAAACCTGCATTCAAAAATAAAACAATGTAAAACTTTAGAGCCTACAAGTCCACTCAGTCCTACTTCTTGTTCAGCCAATCACTCAGACAAACAAGTTTGTTTACATTTGCAGGAGATAATGCTGCCTGCTTCTTATTTACAATGTCACCTGAAAGTGAGAACAGGTATTCACACGGCACTGTTGTAGCTAGCATCACAAGATATTTACGTGCCAAATGCGCTAAAGATTCATATGCCCCTTCATGCTTCAACCACCATTCCAGAGGACATGAGTCCATGCCAATGACGGGTTCTGCTCGATAACGATCTAAAGCAGTGCGGACCGATGCTTGTTCATTTTCATCATCTGTGTTAGATGCCACCAGCAGAAGGTTGATTTTCTTTTTTGGTGGTTCACGTTCTGTAGTTTCCGCATTGGACTGTTGCTCTTTTAAGACTTCTGAAAGCATGCTTCACACCTCATCTCTCTCAGATTTTGGAAGGCACTTCAGAATCTCGAGTGCCGTAGTTATCTTAGAAATCTCACATTGGTACCTTTTTTGCGTTTTGTCAAATCTGCAGTGAAAGTGTTCTTAAAAGAAACAACATGTGCTGGGTCATCATTCAAGACTGCCATAACATGAAATATATGTCAGAATGTGGGTAAAACAGAGCAGGAGACATACAATTCTCCCGCAAAGAGGTCAGTCACAAATTTAATTAATACATTATTTTTTTAACGAGTGTCATCAGCATGGAAGCATGTCCTCTGGAATGGTGGCCGAAGCATGAAGGGGCATACGAATGTTTAGCATATCTAGCACATAAATACCTTGCAATGCCGGCTACAAAAGTGCCACGTGAACACCTGTTCTCACTTTCAGGTGACATTGTAAATAAGAAGCAGGCAGCATTATGTCCCGTAAATGTAAACAAACTTGTTTGTCTGAGCGATTGGCTGAACAAGAAGTAGGACTGAGTCGACTTGTAGGCTCTACAGTTTTACATTGTTTTGTTTTTGAGTGCAGTTATGTAACAAAAAAAATCTACATTTGTAAGTTGCACTTTCACAATAAAGAGATTGAATTACAGTAATTGTATGAGGTGAATTGAAAAATACTATTACTTTTGTTTATCATTTTTAGAGTGCAAATATTAGTAATAAAAATAATAATATAAAGTGCGCACTGTACACTTTGTATTCTGTGTTGTAATTGAAATCAATATATTTGAAAATGTAGAAAAACATCCCAAAATATTTAATACATTTCAATTGGTATTCTATTGCTTAACAGTGCGATTAAAACTGCGATTAATCATGATCACTTTTTTAATTGTGATTAATTTTTTTGAGTTAATTGCATGAGTTAACTGCGATTAATAGACAGCCCTAAAAAATACTAATATAAAGTGAGCACTGTACAATTTTCTGTGTTGCAATTGAAATCAATATATTTGATAATGTAGAAAAACATCCAAAAATATTTATAATAAATGTAAATTGGTTTTCTATTATTAACAGTGCAATTAAAACTGTGATTAACCACGATGAATTTTTTTAATCAAGCTAATTTGTTTTGAGTTAATTATGTGAGTTAACTGCAATTGACAGTCCTAAAAAAAAGCCCAACCTTGAACTTTATGTAAAAAGTTGTTTAAACTTAACTTTACAGAACTGGTTTACCTTAAACACCTGTGATATATACATCCATTGGACATATACATTTCTTTTGTATCTTAAGCACTAGGACTACAAAATAATGAACTTGTATATGCTCTCTTATCACCTATCCCCCACACAAACATGTGTCTTGTGGGTGAATGGTACATGGAGATAAGTGTGATGCTAAAATGGTTACCTTTATAAAGAAAAACATAGCACAACTATTTAACTCACTACTCACCAGCAAAATAAATTGAAATGCATCAGATTTAATCCTCAGAATAAATGGTGCAGGGAAATAAACATAAAGAACCAAGCAGCATGGTGAATCAGTGCATTATGTCTGTTTGAAGGATGGGATAAAAGCACTTTGTAACATTTGGCCTCTACATCTCGATATTCATAAGTCATTTGGGGGCAAATAAAAAGGGAATTTGAAGCTGTATCAATTCCTGTGGTTGCAAAGCATCTGGATAATGCTGGGAAGAACAATAACCAAGAACTGGAACAACAACAAAAGCAAATATTGAGCTCTAAGGCAGTGTTTCTCAACCTTTTTGTGCTCGTGACCCCCTTTGGACCTAAATGAAAAATTGTGACCCCCTACTAAGACTTGAAAAGGTAGGGGGCTGAAGCCGCCTGAGCGGGGCTGGGACTGAAGCAGCTGGAGACCCACCGCCCAGGGCTGAATCTCCGGAGCCCCACCACCCGGGGCTGACAGCCCAAACCCATGACCCCTAAATCCATCTTGCAATCGCCAGGTTGAGAAACACTGTTCTAAGGCAATCAACACAGAGTTTCCTACAGTTGGCTCTGAAAAGGACAAACAGGCTAAGCTGTAGGTTTAAAACTTGTGCTGGGCAGATCACCATTGTGTAGTGCAGTTTGATGCCACTGTAACTCCATTGATTTCAGTGGTGGTACCCCAGGACTAGTGTATGGAGTAATGCAATGCTGACTCAGACCCACTGGTTTTACACTATTGTAAACGCTGCTGACTTAATGGGGTTATTCCTGACTGATATTGGTGTAAGTGAGATCAGAATCAGGCCACTAGAATCACAATGTCCAATCTTGATACAGTCTTCTTAGCCCTTCATCTTCTCCAGATAGTGAAGATAAATCAAGAATCATGTAGTTATGGATACACGTACACTGCAAAAAAAAACAAACAAAAAAACTACCAAACACATGGCAGTAAGTCTCAGAGCCCTAGGGTGACCAGATAGCAATTGTGAAAAATCGGGACAGGGTGTGGGCGGGTAATAGGAGCCCATATAAAAAAAAGCCCCAAATATCGGGACTGTCCCTATAAAATCGGGACATCTGGTCACCCTACAGAGCCCGGGTCAACAGACCTGGGCTCACGGGGCTTGCGGCATGTGTGAAAAATAGCCATGTAGACATTCCTGCCTGGGCTCTGAAACCTGGCGAAGGGGGTGGGTCTCAGAGCCCAAGCAAGAACATCTACATGGCTATTTTTAGCACCGTAGCATGAGCCCCTTGCACCTGAGTCTGTAGACCTGGGTTCTGAGACCCACTACCTTGGTTTTTTGCTGTGGGGTTTCTTTGCATCGGAGATGTACTCTTAGAGACCCTAAACACTCAGGGCCATATTCTGCCTGCTGCTTTAGTGATGTATAGAGTCCGTAAAGGAGCTTCAACAGAGAATTCCCCTTGTGTAGGAGCAATGTAGGGCAGACATACACAACTCCCAAGCTGTCTCCTCTCTGAAGCTCCTGGCCTGATGTGCAAATGATGTTACAGGGGCAGCAGGCAGGGCAAAACCATCCAGGTATTCTGAGCTGCCTACTGAAAGGAATAGAATAGACCAGCACCTAGCCCTGACCTTTCTTGTTTTGTATGGACATCAAAGGTCTTATGGAACTCTTCATGAGAAATGGACCTGGTGCCCTTGTCAGAATCTCCTCTCGCTCACGGCGGTGCAGCATGCTGGCTGCTTACCTCTCCCCCTGAGGCTATCGTATTTCAATGGTGTTGTATGAACTGTATGTGGCTTTGGGATCTTTTGGCATTAAAAGGTGCTTTATACATATAATACAATAAATATAAAAAGCTAAATCTTGCGATGCCAGATTCCTGTCACTTGCCTTTTAGTACCTACCAGCAACCTGCTAATATTCAACTGAGTGCATGCACAAAAAAACTGCCTCTCTAAAGCAGAAGTCACTGGGTTCAATAAAACACCATTATTTACACGTTCTCCTGTATCAAATCTGTTAGCGGGTTTTACAGCCTTCTTAATGAAGCGTGTGAACAAATATAAGGTTACAGAGTTAACATTCAATCTGGCATTTATAGTTAGACGTGAAACTGCAGGTCTCCTTTAAAAGAGAAGTGGGGGGCAGAGGGAAACACTCTGATTTGTATATTAGGAACCCTTTTCAGAAAGGAAATCTAAATTCATATTGAGTGTCATTTGGGCATCTGATCCAAAAGTTTAGTAACACGTCTAGCCAAGCCACCGAACGTTTTCACATCTGGATCTGCCCCACTTGCTAAACTGCTTGAATCTGTAGAGAAATCCAGAATACACTGTGCTTTATTATTATAAAAGAATGTAAAGTTATATAACCAAAAGTGAAAGCCCATCTTGTGGAATATTTCTGAAAGAACAACATGTTAAAACTGCACTTTTTAAACAAGGCTTGAATTTAGCAGAGAATATGGGCTCAACAGGCCTGCATCTGTCAATAATTTGCTTTACGTAATAGGCAGAGAGGAGAGCCGCCTGCCAGACGGCTTTAAAAATTAAAATCACACACGTAGAGCTGGAATCATTTTCTAAGCTACGAAACAGAGATGGGGCCCAAGCTACAAATGTCACATCTGGATTGTTCAAAAGTTTGGGGGTGTTTTGAGCTGGGACGTGGCCCCCGCTCTGCCTAGAAGCAATTATAAAGGTGTGTTTGGGGAAATTAGGATTGTGCCTTTGTTTATGATGTATAAAGAAGGCCTGAAAGGATTTTTAAAATGTAATAAATGGCAGTTTTGCTTGGGGGTTCCATAGAAATGTCAGCAATGCCAAGTCTGGTCTATGCTGATTTTACTGGAGAACCTTTTGGGGCTCTGAGATGCGTAATGCGAGCTCTCTCACTCCTAAACTGAAGGGGAAGGGCTGCCTGAATCTTTGACAATGAAATTGTCCAACTGTTGTAACTATAGTAGGTGTTACCAACAAATGAAAAGTTTTACACATTCTGAATAAAAGCCACAGTTCACCTCAACCAGTCAGTTTTCAGTCCCTCAGGGCTCGTCTACACTTGAAATGCTACAGTGGCCCTGTAGCGCAGATACTATGTACACCAATGGGAGGGGTTCTCCTGTCAGCATAGTTAATCCACCTCCCTGAGAGGCAGGACTTAGATCGATAGATGAATTCTTCCATCGACCTAGCACTGTCTACACATGGGGTTAGGTTGGTATAGCTACATCCATAGGTGCTGTCTCTGTGGGTGCTCCAGGGCTGGAGCACCCACAGAAAAAAATTAGTGAGTGCTTAGCACCCACCGGCATCCAAGTTCTTCTGTTGACCTAGCTACCTGAGGGAGGTGGATTTCCTAATTTGTGGAGAACCCCTCCCGTTGGCATAGGTAGTGTCTACACTGAAGTGCTACAGCAACACAGCTGCCGTGCGGCTGTAGCGTTACAAGTGTAGATAAGCACAAAGGGTGGTGTAGTGGTTAGGACCCTAGCCTAGAATTTGGCAGACTAGTCCCTGCTCTACCTCAGACTTCCTGTGTGACCATGGACAAGTCATTTAGCTTCTCTAAGTCACAGTACTTCCCTACCTCACAGAGGTGTGGTAAGGATAAATACATTAAACACTGTGAGGTGTTCAGATATTATATAATGGGACCATATAAGCACCTAAGATAGTTATAGCTTGAGTGTTCCCTTAGCTCAACTCTAACTCACCCTCCATCCACACTCCTAAATCCCTCAGTCATGTCATGTGTTGGCCGAATTAAAGCCAGTCAGTGTAGTTCTGCAACCATTCACAAAGTTCCAGGATAAGACATACCCTGAATTTCTAATGTAAAAGGCGAGAGAGGGAGAGGAGACCCCATTTCGATCTTTTCAGGGCTCCTTTGTACATCATAAAGGAAAATGTACAAGCCTATCTATTTTGTTCCATTGCAGTTCCCCTTTATTATGATGCAGCTTTGCTCCTCACATTTGATTTTGGCTTTTCATAGTTCATTAGCTAATCCCAGTTGTTCCTCTCATTTATTTGGCATGAAAAAAGTCCCTGAATTCCATATATGAAGAATGAGTCCAGCCGACATTCCCCTGTATAATAATGCCTTCCATTTCTCTAGCACAATTAATCAACAAGGATCTCAAAGTTCTTAGGCTGTGGACTGCCTTCTGCTTTCCAATATGCAGCTCCCTTTAAGTGAATGTGTCCCGAGGGCATATTTGTGGTGGTTTTTGTACAGAGATCCCTTAGCTGCATTTCAGGCAATCTGGCCATAGGCAGTCTCTGTGGTGGGAAATGCAGCAGCCGTTCTATGCCATCAACATTACACAAAGGATGGGAAGTGAGAAATATCTCATCAAACTAAAACTACAGAGAAAACTGAGAAAGAAAGAAAAACACGAGTTAGAATTTAGCCAGGTCACTGAAGTTAACACCCCTACTCCTGTGAAAAGTGTCATAATAGTAATGGTTACAAGCGGCCACATCCTTAGCGTTACCTTTCATCCAGAAGAAGGTACTTCCATCACTACAGTGCTTGCTAGCATTGGAGCTAGAAAAAAAAAACGAGCAAGGTGAACAAATAATTTTGAATAATATTTTTTTATGAATCTAATCACTTTTTTTTGGTTAGTGAATCTTTTTTTTCAAATGTATCTGTGATATTCATAAGTATTCACCAAATATTTTCAATGAGTAATTCTCAGCCTATGGGTTGTTTGTGAATAATTTGCTTACACTATTTGCTATTCATTATTCATGTTGTGTGTTTGGCATCTAAGGCTCTGTCTTCACTGTGGAAAAAGGAAGCATGATGCAGCCAACTCTATTCCCCACTACCTGGGGTTTACTTTGACTAGTTACATCAAGATTAAAAACTAGTGTTTTCTCTCCACCAGGCTTGTACATTGAGATAGCTCTCTCTCTCAGATTAGCTGAAACCCACACCTTTGTTTGCAATGAAGACAATAGCCTTAGGACATGTCTATGCTGTCCCTCAGTTCAGACTGGGTGTGTGTGAATAGCAGTGCATTCCTATCTCATAGAACTGGAAGGGAGCTTGAAAGGTCACCGAGTCTAGTCCCCTGCCTTCACTAGCAGGACCAAGTACTGATTTTTGCCCTAGATCCCCCTTCAAGGATTGAACTCACAACTGTGGGTTTAGCAGGCCAATGCTCAAACCACTGAGCTATCCCCGGCCCATTCCAAAGTGCTGTGCTGTAACTCCCCCATGTGGATGCTGCAGCTGCAAGCCAAAAGGTTCCTAGTTCGCATTCGAGTAGTCCTTACGTGAACTCAAATAAGAACCCTTTGGTTTGCACCTGCAGTGTCCACATGGGGGGCGTTACAGCGCAGCACTCTGGTGTGCACTGCTATTTACACCCCCATAGTCTGAAGTGCTAGACAAGCCCTTAGTCACATGGCATTGCTTCTTCTCCCTAAATGGATGGCTAAAACTTTTAAAACAGAAGAGCATTGAACAGTCAATAATTAAAGTGCCGAATACACAATTGTACTAAAATTCAGGAAAAAGTCAGGATGTGTGACCATTCTCTCACACAAGTCTGGTCATCATCCGAATTCTTGCAAATACCTATGAGCCCAGTAGTCAGAGCAAACCAAACTCTTTGCTTGTATTCACACAAATATTTGTGAATGCATTTGAATTTTTTTACTATTTGACAAGTGTTGCCCAGCACGAGGCTGAGCATTGCTCAGTACAGATATGGAAAAGCATGCCACCTACTGTACGCCCTTTACCAATTCCTGTAGCTCCTTAGAGTTTCTCATCAAGCCTGATCCTCCTTAGCAAATGAAATCATACTCTGTGGCAACTCAGCATTATTCCATATTAAATCCAGAGAAGTTGTAACTCCTTGTGGCAAGAGCCAAAAAATTCAGAAATAAGACTAAGGCTCTGCTAAAAATACTCGCAACTGTGTAAATTAAAAGTTTACTTCTTGAAAGTCCATGTCCTTTAAGAATTGAGTGTTCACGGACTAAGGTTATATTCAACACGAGTAAGAGTAACAGCATCTGGCTCTTAGTCATCTCTGTTTAACATAATAACTTCTTCAATGAAATAGTTTATTTCCTAGAAGACGACTTAACAAGGAAATTAGTCTATGTTTTGGACTGGAGCATTGCACCGATAATGGCTTCCAGAAAGTTTGTGATTATCTCTTGCAGCCAGCTGAGCCATGTGGCTGTTCTTCATCAGTGCTCCTTGAACTGTCTTCTGCTTTGGATCTTTAGGAATGTTTAGGGCAAATGTTGGTGTTGCTTGGAACTGCTCTATTTTGGTTCAAGACATCACTTGCATTCCATTACTATAATTTGGGTCTTGTTCTTTTTTGGAATCCTTGTTTTTTTACTATTTACACCACCCCTTTAAATCCACTGTTGGTAGTACAACGTCACTAATCACAACCATGCTGATGATTCTTAGCCCCACCTTTCACTTTCTACAGTGCAAGAACTGGGCTGGAGGAGAATGGCCTGTGTTGTAAGTTCAGCATCAGTCTTGCATGGTTCACAACAAACAAACTCAATATTTGTCTGTCTGCCTCTTTAAACTCACAAACTAACACAAAAGATGACTGTTTATTCACAGTGTTTAATCCAGGGTCCTGACCTGGGTCTGGGCAAGTACTGAGGAGCTCCACTTCTGTCCCAGCTCCACTCGGCACTACCCTTCAGAAGAAGCAAGCAAGCCTTCTTACCTGGCCTGCTGGCTTGCTTTGGTCAGTATCTTCTCCTGGCCCTCCTAGACCTCTGGAGGACTAAGTCTTATTGGTAGCCCGTCTTGAACGGGTTATCCTTAAGCAAGGGAGGGTCAAGGCATTGATTCCTCCAGCAGGGGGCAAAGAAGGCCTCACAGACTCGTCACAAACATGTATACCTAAAACTTTCCTGACACTAAATTCTTTATTTAGGGCCTAATCTAAAACCCACTGAAGTTAATGGAAAAACTCTTATTAACATCAGTGGTTTTGGATTAGATCCTTAATGAAGACCAGACCGTGACATCCCGTGTGATTATTTTATGAGCTTGTACACTGGTCACAACTACAGGGGCAAGAATAGTGCTGTTACAGCCTGAAAACAGCCACCTCCCAATTTAGAACATTTATCATTGTCTACACTTGAAACGTTACAGTCACAGCTGCGCTGCTGTAGAGCTTCAGGGTAGACACTACAGCTATGGGAGGGGTTCTTCTGTTGGCATAGGTAATCCACCTCCATGAGAGGTGGTAGCTAGATATACTGAAGAATTCTTACGTCAACCTAGCACTGTCTACACTGGGGATTTGGGTCAGCTTAACTATATCTAGTGTAAACCAGCCCTTAATTATCTTTGCCAAGCTCTATTGAAAGAGTTGGTGGTCTCCATCCAGCTGCTAGCAGGCAGAAGTCCATATCACAAATCCACTGTCCCAGGTGGCATCGTTACTGGCCTCTCAGCAGAGAAGCCAAGTGCTGAATCAATACAGAAATTAAATGATCCGTTCAGGTCCCTCCAGATGAGAGTTGAAACTCCCTGGAGGTGGAGTACAGCAAGGAACCTCACACTGCTGCTGTCTGTGCTGCTCCTGTTCTTTACTAACATCTAAAAAGCTACATTTTTGTGTAAACGTGGAGCTTGTGAATGGCACCAGCTCAACATTCCTGGACCATGAAGCCCTCTCTTTATTCACAGAATAGACAGAACACAAAGAATTACAGCATAAGCTTCCCGAGACCCACTGCACCAGACCTGGGGACACAACACAACATCTGCAGGTGAGGAGGTAGGTCACTCTTCATGCCATTCAGTCTTTAGCCTTTCTGCTTGTACTGCCCTCAAGTACACAGCTAATGCCAAGCAATATTGGCTTTGTGATGTTGGCCCCTGTCCATTGGAAACAGACTGAAACCACCAAATATTTCTCAATATGCCACTGCCCAGCCATGAGATTGTAACAACTTTCAGTCTAGCATAGGGGTTCTCAAACTTTTTTTGCTGAGATACTCTTTGAAACTATTTCAGGCTGTGATGACCCCTCTCCCAAAAAGTGATGGACCCCTCCTCCCCGTATACCATGCCACCCTTATTTCCGTGCTGCTGCTGGCGGCAGCACTGCCTTTGGAGCTGAGCGCACGGCCAGCAGCCACTCTCGTGATCCCACCACAATAGTTTTATAACCCCCTTTTGGGTCGGGACTCGCAGCTTGAGAAATACTGAAAAAATAATTGAAAAACTTCAGCTGACCAAACCCTCCCCCGTTCTGTGCATACAGGAAGGAATTGATTTGCCAGAATTATTAAACCAACATATTTTGTAAGTACAATCATGTACACTAAAAAAACATCAAAACCCAGAGAGAAAAGTCCATAGACTTTAACAGCTATTAAACTAATAGGGTTTTATACAAATTGTTCTTAAAAACCTATAGAGTTGACTAGAGAATGAGATCCTTTCTATAGTATTTTTTTAACCCTTCCCATAGAATTCTATACCAGGAATATTCAACTTTATAGAATGGTCCAAAAAGGGGAGAAAGCCTATAGAAAAGACATAATTTTCTATGAAATTAAATAGATCTTTAAAGTGTGTGGGCGGGGGGTGAAGTAGCAGCAGCTGCCACTTACTTGGTCCCTGAAGAAAGGCCCCTGGGCCCCTCTCCAGATGATTTGCTGACAGGCTCCAATGAGGTCTGCATGCAGCTGGCCTAGAGCAGTGGCTCCAGGGCCGGCGCAACCCATTAGGCGACCTAGGCATTCGCCTAGGGCGCTAACATTTGGGGAGTGGCGACTGCGGCGGCTGGATCTTCAGCCGCCCCGGTCGTCGTCGGTATTTCGGAGGTGGGACCTTCCGCCACCTCTGTCGAGGGGCGGCATTTCGGAGGCGGGACCTTCCGCCACCTCTGTCAGGGACGGCATTTCGGGGGCGGGACCTTCCGTCGCCTAGGGCTGTAAAAAAGCTGGCGGCGCTCCTGAGTGGCTCCCAAACTGAGGTCCATGGAGCACTTGTTGGTTGTGCACAGAGAGATCCCTAGTCACCTGATGCTGGCTCTCTTCCTCACTTCCCACTGCTGACTTGCATTAAAAGATGTTAAAAATACATTAAATACCTGCCTGATATTTTTCCATGTATACAATTGCTGTATTTGCCACTGGGATGTTATGAAACAGTGAATGAGAGGTGCTCATGAAACAATCTCTGTAAGATGCATTCCACACTATGAAAAAGTTTGAGCGCTCTAGACGTGGATAGCATGGGGTTTAAAGCGGGGGAAACGGAAGGATCTTTATAGCTCCAGCAGGAATGTAGAAGAGTTCCCTGGTTTAAAAATAATAATAATAAAGCCTGCGAAAACTGGCAGTTTCCACTTAGGCCTGGTGTTATGTGATCCTTCCTCTCCTTGAGCTACAGTGAATGGATACCATGTTCCACCTTCAAAACACATCCATTTCAGTGTGAGAGGGCTGATGTTTGTTCTGGTTTTTTCTGACGTGGTTTGAAGCTGTGCCCAGTTTGGTGCCTCTGATGAAAAGCCTCCTACTGCCACACTCCCTTGAGAAGACCTGGATGGCATCTAATTTGTCCTAAGATCCAAGCGAAGCAGTTTATTTGAACAGGTTTTTCCCCTTTTACTTTGATGTGTTCTTCCTTTTATGCTGGTTGGTCCCTGACAGCTTTTGCTAAAGATGGACTGATTTGTGTGCATATCCACCGGTAGCAGATGAAAGTATTTAGGGTTCTGACTGAGATCAATGATTTAGCTGCAGTTCACTGGGGTCCCAACTTCCAAACATGAGTGTCCAAAATTTAGGCTGCTCGCATTCAGCGGCGGCTCCAGGCACCAGCGCTCCAAGCTGCGAGGGCGGCACTCAGGCAGCCTTCGGCGGCATGCCTGCGGGAGGTCCGCTGGTCCCGTGGATTCGGTGGCAATTCGGCGGTGGGTACGCCGAAGCCGCGGGGCCAGCGTACCTCCCGCAGGCATGCCGCCGAAGGCTGCCTGCCTGCCGTGCTTGGGGCGGCAAAAAAGCTAGAGCCGCCCCTGCTTGCATTACAGGGCCACATGGGGCATATCTAACACAAGTCTGTCTACCCAGGTTGGGGGGTACGCTCCCAGCTGCAATGCAGACATACACCTAGTGCCTCAGAGATGACTATCTTGCCTTGATACAGGAGTCAAACTCTCTCAACTACTGTAATCCAACAATAGAGATTTATGTCCTTGTTTTGCTCACCACCACAGCACATGAAGGGTTAAATTAACATCAGTGGTGTTGTGCCTGCTTATGCCAAGGATGAATTTAGCTTGGAGGTATCAAATTTAGGTTCAGACAACAAAAGATTCCCAGCTGATCTTAAACATGACCTGGACATTATATATATATATATATATTAGGCCTGGGCCATTTTTTGTTCCTTTATGCTCAATAATGAAGCCTAAAAGGGTTTTGCCTAAGAAAAAAATAGCTTTCTTTTTGTATTAGAAATTCAACTGTTGTGTACCTTGCAAGAGACTGGGGAACTTGTGAAATGTTGACAACACAAAAGACAAAAAAAACCTCACGAAACCCTGATGGCTGAGCAAGTGAGAGGGGAAAGGATTTTTAGCCACTGTTTAAAACTTGGGTTTTTCATTGTTATTGTTAAGGCCTATTTAACTCCATTCCCTAATGAACACTTTGGAGAAAGCTTTGCTAAAGATCCCATCTCTTTAGCCTGAAACCTTTGAGAGGCCCTCCAGCAAAACTGGGAAGAACAGAGTTGCTATTCCAGAGGGCGTTTTTTAAAAAAATGTGGAATAAAAATCCCTTTAAAAAACAAACAAGCCAAACCACCCAAGCCTTCTTTATACAACATAAGGGAGCAAAAAGAGTTAAACCCCTTTTAGCTCATCTTGACCTGCTATGCCAATATACAGAGTGAGAGGAGGTCTCCCATATCTCAGATCCCAAACTTCCTTTCAGTCTTCTCCTATCTAAAATCAGCTTTCAGCCACATTCTGTCTTGCCCATCTAACAACACAGGCCATATCCTGACAGGAGCGCCGCCAGATTTTCCGCCACCCTAGGCAGCGGAAGGTCCCGCCCCCGAAATGCCGCCCCTGACAGAGGCGGCGGAAGGTCCCGCCCCCGAAATGCGCTGACAACCGGGGCGGCCGGCACCCCACAAATCTTAGCACCCTGGGCGACCGCCTAGGTCGCCCAATGGGTTGCGCCGGCCCTGTATCCTGATGTCATTTATACCAGCTTAAATTCAGAGTGACTCCAGTGAGGGGATTATAAACAGGTTAGGTGCCTAGAAGAGTTCATTCAATGCAAGGCCATTGCTGAGATCAGTGGAATTACTCTGGATTTAAACTGGTGTAAATGAGGACAGAATCTGGCCCCATTCTCCACATCAGCCTCATCCATGTTAATGACAAGTTCAGTGGGGATGGCAGCTCCCTGCATCTGGATGCTCTGCTGACATAAAACAGAAGTTCAACCTCAAGAGCCTCTGTCAGTCTGTGTGTTTTGCATGCAGCTCTGGTCCCTTTCCTCATGTCTGCACTCTCTGATCTATTCAGCAGCTGCCAAACCCCTGCTTAGAAAAAGTCAAATAGTCTCCATGCTCTCTCAGTAAAGCCTGTTACAACACAGCTGCTCCAGTAGCTTCCCTTGTATCTACCACAGCACTAGAAAGGCTTAGAGCATTTTATCAAACTTCTAATTCCTTAAATAGCAGATGAGGTTGATCTGATTGTTTCTGTTCCAGTTCCAGGGCCATGGCTGTTGTTCGATGTTGGCACATCGCTTTCAAGATGAGCTGCGTGACATTTAAAAAAAAAATTCATGTCAACGTATTTGCTGTTCTCTCTGGGGTAATTTCATGGCCCTAGAAGCTTCCCGTTTTGCTCCTTTTCCCACTGAATCATGCAAAACTGCAAAAAGCCACTTCTACTCATGGCATTTCAAGCAGGAACAGCACACAGCTGGGTTTGGTTTTTGTAAATGAAACTCCTGTAATATAAGTTCATGAAGCTTTCCAAAGAAGTGAATGTGGATCAAATCACCATCACACAGGGGTGGCTCTTTGTTTTTTGCCACCCCAAGCATGGCAGTCAGGCGGCCTTCGGCGGCATGCCCGTGGGTGGTCCGCTGGTCACGCGGATTCGGCGGCGTTTCTGCGGGTGATCTGCCGGTCCCGCGGCTTCAGCGTACTCGCCGCCAAATTGCTGCCGAAACCGGCGGACCTCCCGCAGGCACGCCACCGAAGACCGCCTGACTGCTGCCCTCACAGTGACTGGCAGCCCGCCCCCCGCGCTGGTGCCTAGAGCCGCCCCTGCCATCACATAATGCATCAGTCTCATAGGTGCGGGATCTAGAGGTGTGGGGGGTACTGCAGCACCCCCAGATTTTACGCAGGGCCCTGGCCGTCAGCCCCGCGCCCGGGGCTCCATTCCTAGGTCCGGGTCTCGGCTGTCAGCCCCATGTCCCGCTCCCTGGCCATTGGCCCCGTGCATGGGCCTCCATGTCCAGCGCCCCGCTCCCGTCCCTGCACCTGGGGCCCCACACCCAGGACTTCGCTCCCGGCCCTGCGCCCAGGGCTCGGGTCACAGCCACCAGCCCTGTGTGTGCCCCGCTCCCCAGCTGCTGGCCCTGTGCCCGAAGCCCTGCACCGAGGGCTCTGCTCCTGGAGTTCCGGCTGCTGGCCCCGCTCCCCATCCCTCTCCCTGCTCCCGGGTCTCCGGTCCCAGGGCCCTGCTCCCAGCCCCGCGGCTGGGGCTCTGCTCTTGGCCCCGCATGCAGGGTCCCAGCTGCCGGCCCCATGCCTGGGTCTCCACTGACCCCATGCTCTCCCCGAGCTGTGGCCCCAGCCTTGCTCCCCTTACCCCTGTCCGGATCCCCCCCTCCCAGAGACACGGCCCTGCTCCCAGCCCCAGCTCTGGAGGATTTTGGGGCGGGGGGGGGGGCACGGACAAGGGTAAGGGGGGGGGCATGAGGTAAAAAGTAAAAACTGCTTTCAGCACCCCCACTATTAAAAATGTTCCAACACCACTTATCAGTCTTGCTGTCTCAAACCAGGAATGCAGGGGAGAGAGCTGGACAACCATTTATCTGGCCTTTTCCATCTCTAACTTCTGTGACTGATACCATCTCCTTAGTGTATGCAGCAGATTATACCCAATAGACTGGATCTCAGATCTTCTGAGCGCCACTTGTCCCAGGACCACAGCAGAATGGGGGGAAAGGAATCTATATTTCATTTGTACAATCCACTGATCCTAGGTCCAACTGGAGCCAATTTGGCCCCTAGCACAGGTAAAAGCAGCCTATAAGACATACCACTTATATTTCTTTAATACAATAAAAACAAAGACATTTCCAAGTTACAAAGCTTTCAGTTACAATTACATGATTTTGTATATCCCTTATACAAAATCATAATAAGATCATTACAATTAAGAAACCTAAGCCTTAGAAAGAATGGAAATGACCAATTAAAATGTCTTACATAAATATTCTCTTGGCCCTACCATTCATACATTACTGTACACAATACCGATATGTGAATATTCACCCTTACACATTTTGTTAACCACCTTAATTCTGACTCACTACACATACTGGGGACCTCTTTCCATGTCTGCCTCACTGTCTATATAGTTTACATAGTCAGAGACATACACCAACCTATCCCACCAAATTCTGAGGAGAAAAATACATTTTCAGGCTGTACCCGCCCCAATTCAGCAAAACACATAAGCATCTTTTTAACTTTAAACACGAGTAGTTCCACTGAAGTATGCACACACATGTTTAAAGTCCAACAGATGCTGAAGTACTTTGCTGAATCCAGACTTGAATAGAATAGGTGCCTAGAAGAGTTCAGGAATCACACAGACAGAAACACAACCCAACAGATTTTCAGAGGGCCACTCCCTTTGTAAAATTATATGCTAATAAAAATGTGAAGATTAATTAGGCCAAGATTTCCACAAGTGACCATGACTTCAGGCACCTCCATTTTTGGATGCCCAACTTGAAGCCCCTCTAGCAGTACGTCTACATCCATACGTGCTGGAACCAGGGGTGCTGGAGGTGCGGCTGCACCCCCTGCTTGAAGTAGTAATAACAACCCAAATACATGGTTTCTGACTTCAGCACCCCCACTACAAAAATTGTTCCATCGCCCCTGTCTACACTGCATTTTAAAACCCATGGCAGCGGGTCTCGGAGCCTGGGTCTACAGACTCAGGCTTGTGGGGCTTTTACTACAGCGCTAGAAATAGCAGTGTAGATGCTTGGGCATGCACTGGAGCACAGCCTCTGAGGCCTACCCCTCTCCCTGGGCTTCAGAGCCCAAGCTCAGCCCAAGCCATGTCTACGCAGCTGTTTTTAGCAACGTAGCATGAGCCACGCAAGTCCATCTGTAGGCTTGGGCTTTGACAGTCGCTGCCAGGGGTTTTTAAACGCAGTGTAGACGTACCCTAAAGGTTGGTGCTCGGCACTTTCTGAAAAGCGGGTCCGTTGCAGTATCTCAAGTTGAGCATCCATATATTGCGGTGCCCCAAATCAGTCCCTTTTGAAAATCTTGGCCCTTCAAAATTGGTTCCCTGACAACACTAAATGCTGTAAACAATTGTCAATCAGTTTTTTTCTGACTGGCTCAGAGAGCTCCACACAAGGTGCGGCCTCTTTCCTTGCTGAGGAAAATGGAGAAAAGCATTTGCTCACTCTCCTGAGCACATGGGATAGACTCCACCAAGAAGGAAGCAGAGAAATATCATGTTCCTTCCACGGTGAGACAATAAAGTTACATTAAAAAAAAAAAAAAGCGCTGCCTTGACATGTTGATAGATATTCAGGTTGTGCATTTTGTGTCCAAATTTGAAAAAATATCCCTTGAGACAAATGGTTGGGGAGGAAGATCTGCCCTTTCATTAAAACAAAAGGAAATTGAAGTATTTCTTAAGAGTCAAATATTTCATATAGCCTTATTTTCAGAGGGATGAATAGTGCTTTTGCTGAGCATCTTTTGGTATTTGGCCTTGTACCAGTGCACTGTTTGCACCACTTTTTCCCGTAGCTTGTTGTTAGCAATTGTTAAAAGCTGCATCTTGGAGACCTCAAGATAGCATATTCAACAGCTTGTGCCAGTATCTCATGTTGGCTTGTTCACTAATGGTGTCTAGGTTAGGCTGCCTGGGGAATGGCTCTTCCTGGGCATTCTGCCAGTCTTTGACAATCACTGTAGGAATGACAGCTCTCCTCCAGCAATTGAAGTTGAACATCAAACTAATAGCAGCCAAATATAAGTGCAGACTGGTTTTATGCTGAGTGCTTGGTTGTACAGAGCAGGATCATAATACTGCTCTAGTACTGATATGCAGATGTTATATATGAAGCACTGCATGTGTATACCACGCTTAATAAAATAATTAAGAAAACCTGGCCGCTGCTTGAAGGGAGTCTCAGTTGTACAAATATGTGGCCAGGTTCATCACTACACTGGCTGCTTTGCACTGCTCCAGTGTTGTAGCCATGAACCTGGTGCAAATGACCAGTGAAATGAAGTTGACGGCGCTTTGCATCACCAGAGCAGCACATAGCAGCCAGAACATGCTGGTGAATGTGACCCATAATATACGGAGTTATGATGCAAATACAAGAGGAGAAGAAGGAATGGTCTGTAGATCAATTTGTTTAGGTACTGGGTTTTAATAGACTCATAGATGATGGATATGAAGAAGGGCACTTGGCATGGAGGAGGTTTAAAATTCTGCTCTCAGAATGGTTTAACCCCATTGTCTTCCATAGATTTAACCCAGTTTAACAGAAGAGGAACAATTGACAGTGGAAGCTTAAACATATTTCTTAATATGGAAACAGATCCTGACAGCCACCTATCTAATCTGTGGAATTTACAAGGCATCAATCACCTTGTTCTCTGAGCACCAGATGAAATTATAGAAAGCAGAAGAGTCCAAAGCAACTGCATTTTTCTCTTTCTGGCACTCCACTATCACAGGGGTATGTGAATTGAGTCCTAAATAAGATAATGGCTGTAGACATCTCCGTCCTGTTCAGGAAACAGGAGTAATTACTGAGGCGGACAGATGGATGCAGGAAGTGTGGCTGGCGCCCTAAATTTAAGCACAATAGCATAGGCATTTGGTAAGGTACCAGCTGTTCTGAAACGCTGATCAGTTGGTTTTTATAGTAGGAGGTGTTGGATCTAGAATGGGATTCATCATCTGCTGGTAGAAATTCAGACCATTAGTAATGGAATGCCTTGCCTGAGGGGTAGGAGATAAGATATCTATCCATCACTGTGACACTCAGTCCATTAGAATAAATTCTTCCTAACATGATAGAGGTCCTGCTTTGGCTTCTTGTACTTATATTATTTCTTTTCCTATGAATTTTGTTCACTGGAAGTTAAAGTTTTTGCAAATATATGCTAAGTTTTGCTTCATTCATTCATTCATTCATTCATTCATTCAATGTACCCTTTCCTGATGGATCAGCCACTCCCTAGTACTTGAGTACTTCCCTGCATGAAAAGTTAGAGTTGGGCACTGAAAAGGAGGAAATCATGAGTTTTATTCCTGATTGTCACTGACTTTGTCAGATTTGTCAGAAGCAGTGAGAGATAAAAAGACTTCCTTTAAAAAGTGGAAGTCAAATCCTAGTGAGGCAAATAGAAAGGAGCATAAACACTGCCAAATTAAGTGCAAGAATGTAATAAGAAAAGCCAAAGAGGAGTTTGAAGAACGGCTAGCTAAAAACTCCAAAGGTAATAACAAAATGTTTTTTAAGTACATCAGAAGCAGGAAGCCTGCTAAACAACCAGTGGGGCCCCTTGATGATGGAGATACAAAAGGAGCGCTTAAAGACGATAAAGTCATTGCGGAGAAACTAAATGGATTCTTTGCTTCAGTCTTCACGGCTGAGGATGTTAGGGAGATTCCCAAACCTGAGCCGGCTTTTGTAGGTGACAAATCTGAGGAACTATCACAGATTGAAGTGTCACTAGAGGAGGTTTTGGAATTAATTGATAAACTTAACATTAACAAGTCACCGGGACCAGATGGCATTCACCCAAGAGTTCTGAAAGAACTCAAATGTGAAGTTGCGGAACTATTAACTAAGGTTTGTAACCTGTCCTTTAAATCGGCTTCTGTACCCAATGACTGGAAGTTAGCTAATGTAACGCCAATATTTAAAAAGGGCTCTAG
>QXTE01000012.1:13928571-14109228 GCA_003942145.1 Platysternon megacephalum
GCGTAGCTGAAGTCGAAGTATCTTAGTTCGAATTTGGCGCGCTTACCTCGCGTCCGCGCGGCGCGCGATCGACGTTCGCGGCTCCCACGTCGACTCCGGTAACTCCGCTCGCCCTGCAGGAGTACCGGAGTTCGAAGTAGCGCGTTCGGGGATCAATTTATCGCGTCCAGACAAGACGCGATAATTCGATCCCCGATAGTTCGATGGCTACCCGCCGATTTCGGCGGGTAGTGTAGACGGGGCCTATGTTTCTAAAACTTCTCTAGCTTCCTTTGCTCTTTAAAGAGATGTAGACACACCTATTTCTCTCGCGGGGGTGGGGGCAGGTGTGTGTGTGTGTGTGTGTGTGTGTAAATGCTGTGAGACCCTTGGGTGAACGAGGCAATATAGAAGTGCAGAGGATTGTAAGGAACGAATCATTTTGTGTGTGCATGTAATCAACATTGCCCTCTGCAGGCTGGAGCCAGAATAGCCACACTGTGTGACATAGGCACTATAATGGGAGATCTTTTTTAGTTCAAGTGGTAGAGCGCTGTGATTTTTGACCCAGGAGGAATGGAGTGCTACTCTCAATGTTGCCACAAAATTCTGACTGTCCAAGTCTTAACTGAAAACCAGTTTGTTCAGGAATTATAACTTTGGACTTGGTGTGCTAGCTCAGGGCCTATAGTAGTGAAAGTTCCCAGATCATACCTGGACAAGATAAGATCACTTTTCAATGTCTGATACAAAGAACATGCATGAGTCATGCCTGTGTAACCTACATAGAGGGGAGATAAGTCAATTTACTTACCAATTCTCTGCTACAGAATTCCTCTATCTGACAAAGTATTTGCACAGACCATGAATTCCTATCCTTGCAAGAGATGAGAGCTGTTTTTTCTATAGGAACCCTCTAAATACCAAAAGTGCAAATTATACTAGGATTCACTTTTTCTCTTCTTAGGAATCCACTGTTAATCTTTATCATAAGACAGTCACACACACACACAAATAACAATTTCAAATTTCTTTTTATGAATAACACTGCAAAGATAAACCATTACTGAACAGGAGTTACAATGCACCCTAGCTAGACTACCATCACTAAATAGAGATTTGTTATTTTGCTTTAAAATGAAGACTATAACTCAGGGCCTAAACCCAAAAATCTATCTATTTATAATACTTTACAAATAAATACAGGGGTTGGGACTTCTGACAATTGGAGATCTGCTTTCATGTAGGCTCTCCATGGATATTATATTGACAAAATAAAACATTTAGTTGTACTATATCACCAATTATTTCAGCATCAGCACTATTGAGCACATACACAACTTCAAATATGAAAGAAAAAACAAGAAACAAATCAGCTCTGCCAAAGAACCTGCGACAGCGGATTGCCTAGTATCTCCACAAGAGTTTTGCTGGTGATCTCTGAGGCAGATTCCCATGAAATGAGGGAGTCAATCAACAGCCTGTTCCACCACTCAGACTAGGCATGTGGTGGGAGACAAGCCTGCTTTCTGCAACCCTCCTGCCCCCAACAACTCGCTTCAGCGATTCCCAAAATCAAATCCACTGACCAGGGGCCTCCTCTCCTGTTTGTGCTTCGCCAAGCTCTGACAGCTGTGACTGGCTAGCCTCCTCCGGGATAGAAAAGAGCTCCTGGCTGCAAGCATGTCTGACCTCCGAGTCGTCCTCTGCCTCTGGTCCCCCTCCCTCTCCACATCCTCGTCCAAGATTTCCTCCTCCTGGCTCGGTCCACTCTCGACTGGCACGCGAACCAACGAAGTATCCACAGTGGTCTTCGAGGTGGAGGTGGGGTTGCCACCGAGTACCACGTCCAGCTCTTTGTAGAACCGGCAGCTCGTGGGTGCAGCACTGGAGTGGCGGTTTGCCTCCCGTGTCTTGTGATAGATGTTCCGCAGCTCCTTCACTTTGACACTGCACTGCAGTGTGTCCCGGTCATGGCCCCTTTCTGTCATGCATCGTGAAATCTGCCCGTAGGTATCATAATTCCTATGGCTGGAGCGCAGCTGGGACTGGACAGCCTCCTCTCCCCAAATGCTGATGAGGTCCAGCAGCTCGGCATTGCTCCAAGCAGGGGATCACATGATGCGTGGAGCAGGCATGGCCACCTGGAAAGATGCGCTGAGCCCACTGCACGCATCACCGAGCAAACAGAAAGGGGACTTTCAAAATTCCAAAGGAATTTACGGAGTGGGGATGACGCTTGGTCACCTGAGGGCAGGGCAGTAGAATTCAAACCGATGACCAGAGAGGCAAGAACAGGCATTGTGGGACATCTCACGGAGGCCAATTGCAGCGCTGCAAACGACCAGGGTGTCTACACTGGCACCGCAGCCTCGGCGTAGAAAGCTGTACGCCTCTCGTCAGGGTGGGTTTTTTTCAGCACTGCAACTGCACAGTTTCTGTGAACTAAGTGGCTTGGCAGGGTGTACACCTCGGGAGTTACAGTGCAGAAAGCTGCTTTACTGTGCAGAAACTTGCCAGTGTAGACGAGGCCTAAGCATTACAGCAGCATAGCTGCAGCACTGTAAGTGTAGACAAGCCCTCAATCTGGAGTTGGATCTCAGTGAAATTTCCTGTAATTTTACAGAAGTCAGTGGGATTGAGACTGGGAAACACCATAAAGGAGGAATCACAGACTGGAGGCCAGATGTCTTTGGGAAGTGTATTACATCATTAGCCTAACAGCTAGTCATTGTCAAGTTGTTTCTTGCCCCATTAACGGTAACTTTCCCATGCCACTCTGCCATCACTGGGGGGTGGGGGGAGACCATTGCTGCACACAAGGGAGCTGCATAAGGGCCAGGGCGGAAGCTGCAAACCCTCCCTTGATTCCCTGCTCACCCTCAGCAGCGAGATATCTTCCATAATGAACACAGCCTGTGGAAAATGTGGGGACAGGAATGATTATCAGGCCCCCCCCATAGTGCTGGCTCTGCCCAAGAGCTACATGCCCAGTGTACAGTAGAGTCCGGGAACACTGATTTGCTCTGCCTCTGTGGCTACTCACCATTTTGGGGGTCTTGTGGCTCGTGTGTGCTTGCTTGGGGTCAGCCAGTTAGTGACAGGTATGTGAATAATGTTTTAAATCACCGAATCAGTGTTGTGTGTGTTGCAAACACTAGTGCTTCTGTAAAATGTTGCATTTCGGCTTCACGGAGATTACCTTGGGAGCCCAGCCTCCCTCTTTGCTATCGCCGGCTGAACAGCTGTGCAGAATTAGAAAGCAGCCACGAAGAACTAAGGAGGACTTTCTGCGTGATGTCATGATGTATGCCGCGGCCAAAAAACAGGAATTGAAGGAGTGGCGGGACAGCGAGAAGAGGGACTGAAAGGAGAATGCGGCACGCCAGAATGAAGCCACGGAATGACTCTTAAACGTTATGGAGCGCCAAGTGGACATGCTCCAGGCGATATAAGCACTGCAAACTGAACAGCTTCGCACCCGCCCTCCCCTGCAGCTGCTGTTGCAAAACTCTTTCCCATGCACCCCCCAGACACCACCAACACACTCTTATCAACCTCTTGACTCCAGTCTATACCCACGGCATTCCACTCCTCCCCGCTCACAGTCCAGCACCGCAGACTCCCAGCACCCACTGCACTCATGCACCTTTCCAGACCAGCCTGTGTTAATGTCCATGAAATGCCCACGGTGATCCACAAGCGCCTGGAGACCTATAGAGAAATACCCCTTCCAATTAATGTATTCGGTGGCTAGGTGGTCTGGTGCCAGAATTGGCATATGTGCGCCATCTATCGCCCCTCCACAGTTAGGGAAACCTATTTGTGCAAAGCCATCCACAATGTCATGGTCTTTCAGAGCAGGATGCAATTAATGGCCCTGCACACTTACGTCAACATGAGTCCAATGGTCAACTTTCCCACTCCGAACTGGTTAGCAACCGATCGGTAGTAGTCTGGAGTAGCCAGCTTCCACAGTTCAATCGCCACATGCTTCTCCAACGGCAGGGCAGCTCTCATTCTCTTGTCCTTGCGCTGCAGGACTGGGGTGGGGACTTGAGGGAAGGGGATGGAATGGGGGTGGGGACTTTGGGGAAGGAGTGGAATGGGGGCAGGGTGAGGGTGGCGCAGGGGCAGGAAGAGCCTGGGAAGGGGCGGGGCCAGGAGCCGGTGGAGGGGGTGTCAAGCACCCACCAGGCAAAGGGGAAGTCAGCACCTATGCACGACACTGACGTCTCCAATCTCACATTTTTCCCAGTTTTATCAGCAGTGAGATTATTTATTTATGTAAATAAGTTCTGAAGCCACGGTCAGAATTTTACCAGTAGCAGCTGGCCAACAAAATGCTGCCTTAGGAGACTGATAGAAGACTTACTCGTAGAAATACTAATTTTGCAAGTGCAATTATCGTTTTTTTCTCAGCCCTGGTCTCCCGCCTGTCAATAATGAACAATTAGTGAAGGGTAAGGGTAGGGTAAGGGTATTTGTGTAGCCAGATGTATATATTTTTGACATATTTGAACGAAAATGTTTGTGTTTAGAGAGAATCTTCTTTTTCCCATATCTCCTTTTGATTTCCCATATCTCCTTTTTCCCATATCTCCATATCAACCAATTTTGATAAAATTTGAAATGGAATCAGTTTTTTCTTTTTTAGCGGCTCCTCATATTGTGAGGCCCTAAGCTGTAGTTTAGCTATTTTATGCCTTAATCCGGCCCTGCTTCCCGTCAACACAGCACTGTCTTCACCGGAGGTTAGGTTGGTATAACTACGTTACTCCGGGGTGTGGATTTTCCACACCTGAGTGACGTAGTTATACCTACAGAAGTTGGCAGTGTAGACCTCAGTCTTGGTTACCTCTGGCAACTCTGTCTTCTCCTTGCAGGGCTGGGCTGGATTTGACTGGTGCTCAAAAGGTCGGCCAGTTTTGTACCCCTGACAGAACTCACTAATGATTAGCCACAAGCTTGCAGCTTCTGACTAAGGGGGAAGGGGAGTAATGTATGTACATGCAGCAATGTCTCTCCTTAATGATGCCTTCCACACTAGCCTCAAAAACAGCTACTGAGCATGGTTAACAACTTCCTGCACTCCCTCTAGTGTGCTAAAATAGCAACTACTTCTTTGCAGTCACTCTATGCTGCCACCTTGTCTGGGAATGTTTCTATATCAACTCCAAGCAAGTAGAAACAGCAGCTGTAATTACAGCAATAAGTGTTTTTGGCTGAAAACCATGAAATAAGAAAAAGAAAAGGGGGGTACACCTAGTTAAAGCATGATATGAAAGAGATTGGTAAAGATAATAATCTTGCCCAAATACTATGGTGATGAGAACTATATAAATACTTAGGGCTTGTCTCCACTTACCGGGGGAGAGGGGGGTGTCGACATGTGGTGATCGATCCACCGGGAGTCAATTTAGTGGGTCTAGTGAAGACCAGCAAAATCAACCGCCAAGCGCTCTCCCACAAACTCCAGTACTCCACCAGAACAGGAAGCATAAGGTAAGTCGATGGGAGAGTTTCTCCCGTTGACCCAGCGCGGTGTAGACATCACAGTAAGTTGACCTAAGGTACGTCAATTCCAGCTATGTTATTCATGTTATTAGGTCGACTTAGCCCCATAGTGTAGACCTGCCCTTAGATAGCTCCACCAAACTGCACTAGTCTTTTTCCAAAGAACTACATGATTTAAAAAAAATATTTCTCTCTCTTCTTCCCCCTCTCCCCCCCCCCCCCCCCCCCCCCCCCCCCAGTCATCTTTGTAGCATCAGGTATTACTAGTTTGTGATCTCTCTGAGGCTGGGACCACTTTGGGATGCTGTAACTATAATAACTAGTCATACAGACAGGTGAGAGAATTGGGTCTGGTTTTGGTTGTGGTTGGGTTTTTGTGTATTATGATATAAACAACCCCAAGCCTTCCAGATGGTATCACATACAAAGGGGAATCTTAGTCCCACATTTCATGGTAGTTTCTACACCTAAACAGTTTGCACAAACTGGACCCTCCATTTGAAGTGTTTGCTGGAAAGTGGACTGACGGTAGAATATAACAACAGGTGCACATAAACTGAAGGCTCCTCAAGTAACTCTCATATTTCATGGATCAAATTCATCCCAAGTCCAATTGCACTAAAGTCAATGGAGTTACACCAGCAATAAATTTGGAACGAAGAGATTTCCGTCATAAAATGCAGTTTTGCTATGAAAGATGCCTCTGTAAATATGACATCATGAGAGTCCATAGCTGTTGTTATTATTATTATTATTTATTTGTAATATTGTAGCGACTAGGAGCTTCTGTCATGGACCTGAACCCCGTTGTGTTAGGTGCCGTACAAACACAGACCAAAAGGACAGTCCCTGCCCCAGAGAACTTACATTCTCAGTAAGTAAATAGTTGTTGTTGTCTCATTCTCGATAAGATTGCTTAATTTTCACATAAATACTATTGTTATTGTTTTGTTTTTCAAACTGCCAGCACTACAAATTCATGTTGGGATAAGAAAATCAAGCTGGATTTTTCCCTTGTGCATCACCATCATTAGTAAAGATACTGCAAGCCAAATGTTGCCCTTAGTTATGCCTACACAACCCATTAGCCAATCAAGTATCTAGCTACTGTGGACATGTCAAATAACGCTGCTATATCACAAATCTAAACCTGCTAACAGATAAATAACTGAAGCACAGGGCCTTGTTAATTGCACTTCCTGAGGACTTGATCCTGCTTCCATTGAAATCAATGGGTAATCTCTTGTTGACTCCAGTTGGAGCAGGACCATGCTCTTAAACAGCTGCGCTTTTTCACTCTGGAGAGGCTGCAGTCAGTGTTATCAGTTTGTAAAGTGCTTTGGGATCCCTTGGGAGGAAAGATGCTATGTAGCTGCAAATTATCAACATCAGTGCTACTATCAAGGGACTTATTCTGTAAGGACTTGCATCCTTGTGTGGTCATGTTGGGTGATCACCTGAGGCACCAAAATTTGGGCCAATCTGATGTGGGAGAGGCAAAAGAATAGAAATGTTAAAGCCCCGTGTGGATGCTTCCTGAATATTGAGTGCATACTGCCAATGCTTACCACTGAATTCATCCACCCATGCTTTCCATCTGCTTCAAATGGCTTGAAGGCTGTGCTCAGATGTCTTGAAGGAGTCTATATGGGAAGCCTCCAAACATCCCTGGGTGAATTAGAGAAACTGACAGACACTTGACAAGTAAGTCAGTACCAGGGCAGCAGTGAACTGACTGAGCATCCTGGGGACTCTGGTACATACAGAATGGCAGGAAAAGAAGAACAGAATTTGGGAGTGTCAAGGCTGCTGTCTAATTGGCAGCTGGCTGTAGCCCACCTCTGCTCTAGCTAAAGGGAACAAGCTGGGATGTTGTTAAAATGAAAATCTTATTTAATACTTTGCTTTTCAAATGCTTTTTTTCTTCTTTTTCTGTATCTTTAATAAAAGATTAAAAGCATGCGTAATGGTATTTGCCATGGTTCTAAGTACCCTGAGGTGTCTGTAAGCCAAACCCCGAATGTTGTTCAAAACTGTTCAGTGTGAGACAGTTACAGGTCATGTTAACATCTTACGCTCTTTGGGCCCCTTTCTTCCATCTAAACTAGTGCAACAGACCCTATAATAGAGTATAAGTAGTGGCTAGGTTTGCCTTAGCGCCATGCACAGAGTTGAATGTCACCCCATTGTGTTACTTAATCCTGCCTTGAATGCAGGGGCCTGGACTAGAAGACCTCTAGAGGTCCCTTCCAATCTTACAATTCTATGATTCTATCCAAGAAGAGAGTGTGGCCTCACATGGTTCACTATCCAGCACTGATGTGGTTAACACCTTTCCTGTTACATAAATAGCAATACTTACACCATGCAAAAATAAAAAGAGTAGGTGAGGAGCTGAAAACCAAAGAACTCTACCTATCCCATAATTAAATTTAAAAATAGTTGCAATCACACCTCCACACTGCAAGTAAGGCCGCTCTGTTAATTTGAATAACAGTGGATTGGCTCTCCTTACCCTTCTTTCTGCTGACTCCCACATCCGTGTCAAAGGTATGATTGCATGACATCCAAGGTTTAAGTACATGCTTGCTCAGATCTAATTACAAGCTGTGTTACTGCCGGTTGGACATTTGTGCTACGTGCAAGAGAAAAGCTGCTTTTTTAAACTTGCTGTTTATAATGAAAAGTGAAAATACCCAGAATGGTCCCTGAGGAGGAACTTCTCCATGGTGGAAACCAAGACAAGGAAAACTTCCAAAAAACACATTCCAGCCAGCCGAGCTTTTCTCTATAAAATAAAGTCCAGTTTTTATAATGGGTGCTAAGCAAATCCTGTGGGAGATTCTAATGCCTATGAGGCAGCACAACTGGAAAGCCAGCAAATCCTGAATTCTAATCCTATTCTTGTTCCTGACTCTGGGCCTGATTTTCACAAGTGTGGGGCAACCACAACCCCAAATGAAATCAGTAGGAGCTGCAGATGCTTGACACTACTGAAAAACAGGCCTTTGATGTCTGGCCTTTGGCAAGTCGCTGTATGTCCCAGTCTGGAGATATTAGTATAGTACTTTGAACACGCAAAATGCTATGCAACTGTAATTATCTCTCCTCAGCTGTGTTAAGCCTAAAACCGGACTTTGAGAGCTACGTGTCTTTCATTCATTCTTATTTGGCTGGATATCAAAGGCATGAGGAAATCATGCTAGCCAGGGACAATGTCTTGTGGGGCAAATATTCAAATGGCTGAGACCAGACTCCCTTTTGGTGCCCACAATCACATATACCTCTACCCCGATATAACGCGACCCGATATAACACGAATTTGGATATAATGCGTTAAAGCTGCGCTCCGGGGGTGTGGGGCTGCGCACTCCAGCGGATCAAAGCAAGTTCGATATAACACGGTTTCACCTATAACGCGGTAAGTTTTTTTGGCTCCCGAGGACAGTGTTATTGTAGTTAGAAAAGCAAGTTCTCAGATTTGCAGCTACACGTCCAGGATGCAGGAGCAAATTTTGTGGGCATGAAGTGCAGTTACAGAATGGAGGCCATTCCCTTGAAAATGTGTCCCTCTGCATTTGTTTAATCTCAGAATTTCAAGATCAATGTTATTAATAAACTATTTTTCCCCATTCAGGTATAGTTTTTTAATTGAACAAATCCACTATAAATCCCCTTGTCCTTAAACTGTAATTCAAATTTTATTTCCCAAAATAAAAATGCTGACATCCGTTTTAAACAGCAGTGTCTCAGCCAAGTAAAATTTTAAATCTATCTTGGGGCCATGGAGTGCTCTTGACCGGAGTGCAGAACTCCCATACAGGCCCTCAGGAATGGATATTGTTAAAATTAGTAACATTTCAAATGCTCCTCAGTTTCAAAGGTCACTTCAGGATTCTATTCTTTGTAATACTTAAAATGTTTCATACTCACTGTTTAAAAACCCTTAGATGCCTGAAATGAAAATGTGTCTTCTTTACTGAGTGTTGTTTCCATTGTAGTCACACACTGCTTTGTTGCTTAAGAGGATTTGGTTGTTGGTACTGGTTTATTTTTTAAAAGAAGGCTGGTGGAAACAGTGAAGTATTTTATTTTGTGTGTGTAAAATACATAAATTAGATGACCCTGCCAACAAATATGAAGGGGAGAGGGCTGGAAGGTAAATTGTAAGTCTACTAACCTTGTGTGTCCCTTTTAAACTACAGTTGCAATAGTTATGGAAACACATCATAGCACCAAAGGTGCAACAAATGCTTTACAGGCAAGGTAGAAGATAGTCCTTGTTCTGAGGCGTTTGCAGTCTAAGGCCATGTCTACACTTACAAGCTTACAGCAGCACAGTTGTATTGATACAGTTGCGCTGCTGTAAGAGCACTTGTGTAGCCCCATTATGCTGACGGGAGAGAACTCTCCTGTCGACATAATAAAACCAACTCAATCAGGGCCGGCTCCAGGCACCAGCTAAACAAACAGGTGCTTGGGGCGGCCAATATCAAGGGGCGGCACTCTGGCTGCTATTGGGGTGGCACGTCCGGGTCTTCGGCGGCAATTTGGCGACGGGTCCCTCAGTCCCTGCCGCCAAATCGCCGCCAAAGAGTGGAGTGGCACGATCGCGCTGCCGCGTTTTTTTTTTTTTGCCGCTTGGGGCGGTGGAAAACCTGGAGCCGGCCCTGAACTCAATGAACGACAGTAGCTATGTCGGCGGGAGAACATCTCCCGCCAACATAGCACTGTGCACATGAACACTTATGCCAACAAAACTTATGTCGCTGAGGGGGATGTTTTTTCAAACTCCTGAGCAACAAAAGTTTTGCCAACATAAGTGCTAGTGTAGACATGGCCTAAGGCCATCATCCTCTGAAGATTTAAGCTTACATACTTTAAGCACTGCAAGTAGTTCTATTAATTTCAATAGGACTACTTACATTGCATAAAGTTTAATGTTGTTGCCAACTTTTGTGATTTTATGAGGCTCTTAATATTGGGTGTTTTTCTTAAAGCCCCAGCTGATGGAGTCATGTTACTGTGAGAATTTCAGCTATGATTTCAAAATAGAAAGTTACTTTCTAGCCCTCTTGGTTGCAGAAAAAACTTGAAAACATGAACTGTAAAGGTGCAAAAAAAAAAAAAAAAAAAACCAACCCCGGAAGGCAAATTAAAAAAAGCCCCACATTTAATATTTTTAAATCTCATGATTTTTAAGCCACTCATGATTTTTGGGCTCTGACTCACAATTTTTGAAGGCTTGGCATTGATAATGCTGAGTTAAGCACATGAGTAAGTCTTTGCATGATCTAGGCCTACATCTCTGATTCAGCAAGGAGCTCTGCATGGATGGACCCTGTACTTACATGGAGCTCACTGCAGAGGTCTAATCAGGCTACATAGGCTGATGGGATATGACAATCACATGACTGAGTGATGCTGTTTAGCACTTGGCTTGTCAGTTGCATGGTTTTTATCTGATATATTTTCATTCACTATTTTATTAATCATTATTTAAGGGGAGTAGACACTGATGGATTTTTTACGGCTGGAAAGTCGGGGGTCAGACAACCCTGATTACATAATTAGCCATACCTAATAGGGATCAGGTGTTTTCCCTATAAAAATCAGCTGGAGGCTGTAGTCAGGGGAGGGGTGGGCATGCTTAGCGAGACAAGAAGTTACCAGGAGTGAGCAGGCTCCAGTTGAAAGCCCTAGGATGGGGGGTTGAAACTATAGGCAGGAAAGGCTGGGGAGTGACCCAACAAGAGGGTAAAAATTGATGGATTTGGTTTTGGGACTTTAAACGTTTTACTTTTGAGTTTACTTTGGGCAGGTCTAAACTTAAAAAGCTGCAGCAGCACAGCTGTACTTCTGTAGTGCTTCAGTGAAGATGATACTACACCAATGGGAGAGCTTATCCCATTGGCATAGTTAATCCAACTCCGGGAGAGACAGTAGCTATGTGGATGGGAGAAGCTGTCTACACTGTGGTTATAACTGCGCTGCTCAGCGGTGTGGATTTTTCACACCCCTGAGAAACACAGTTATACCAATGTACGTTTGTTGGGTCGACCTGGCCTTTATCTAAACAAACCGAGAGCCCAAGAAGGGGTTTTGTGATTGGATGAACAGATGTGTGTGGAATCTGTGTAAATGGGCCGGAATGAAGGTGAATAAAGAGCAGGGCAGGGGAGTGCAGAGGCACCGCTGGCCAGGAGGGGGCACATGGGTGGTGGCTAACGATATTGTAGGGAGTGCTGGGGTTATTATGCCTCTTGCTAGAAGCAATGTGCCTCAAGGGGGGGCAGGTCAGGGATGGGGGATTCCAGGTAGAGCAGCCACAGGGAAGATGATGTTGAGATCAGACTGGGCGTAGGGCACAAAGTGTGTGCGGGGATGGGGGTTGATATGTAGCTTGGGTGGAGCAAAGAGAGCAAGGAGGGGAAAGAAAAATTAAAGCACGGAGATGGGCAGGTGCTAAACTGTGCAGGGCCTTGAAGGGGAAAAGAAGGAGCTCAGATATGAAGTAGAAGGCATCCAAAGAGGGTCTGTCTGATCATGGCTGGAGCAGTTGTAGACACTGATGGATTTTTACAGCAGTGTTTGAGATAGATAAAAGAGGGCCAGGGGAGAGTCTGGGAGGCCATGTCTTTCTCCACATTTTCTGGTGGTGGGCCACCCAAGGTCTGAAGCAAGCGACTCAGATGTTCTGATTAGCAGAATGTTTTAATTAAACAAATTGTTTCAGCCCTATGCTGCACAAGCTCCAGTCTCAAGCTTCAAAGCTCCTCCTTTCCCAGTGCTCCGTCAAAACCCCATGCAGCTTTTTGGCTTCAGTGAAGTATCAGCAAAGCTCTAAAGCGGAAGACGTGACTCCTGAGGCTCCTGGACTGGCTGGATCTAAATAAGCTTTTATCAAATGCTCCATACTCACAGGAAAATGCCTTGAATAAATAACAATCCCATAGTTGCTCCTTTTTTGGCCATACATGCCTGTAGCTGCAGTTTGGTTTGCTAATGTGTTTATGTTCCTCTGCTTTTTTTAAGAAAGGAGGCAGTATGGTTCAGGGCTTATTGCAGAGGACTGGGAGTTAGGAATGTGTTCTCAGCTCTGCCACTGTCTTCCTGTATATCCTTGGGCAAATCACTTAGAGGCAAATCCTCCCACCCTACACTCTTGGTTCAGAAGGCCTTGGATGCAGTGGCATTAGTGAGTTCTGCTGTATGTCAGGAGGAAACGGTGAGAATTATATGCAAGGATTCTGAAATCCCTGCCTCCCATGCACCATAGCCGTGCTGGAGAGTCATGCACCCTAGCACAAATGAGATTTCAGAGATGGTGTAGAGACGAGGTCTGTGGATCTCTAACTATGGGGATCAAAGGTGGTCAAATACCCCTCATATGGGGAGGTCACAGCAGCTGTGTGGGGTTGGCTGTAAAGTGAGTCAGTGGTGGTCACTGTTATGATCTGCCTCTGGGGAAGGTTTCTGTCCCACCATCAAATCCTCATGTCTTTAATGTCTCTATGCCTTGGTTTCCCCAACTGCAAAATGGTTTGCATTACAATTATCCCTACCTACCTCACAAGATGATGCATTAATTGTCTGTAAAGTTGTTTGAGATGAAAGCCAGTATAGAAGTACAAATGGCCAAATTGTGCCATACATTTTTAAGCTACATCTGTCAGTGAAAGCAGGGGGGCAGCTGTGAGTGGGGGTGGGGATCCCTGGTGCACAGCTCTGTTTGAGCCAGACAGTGGGGGAAAGGGAACACAGAGGCACTGAGCCAGCAAGAGTTTGTACATGCTCTCTTTTGAATCCTACCAGAGCTGTGAGGTTTGGGGACTAGCCTTGTGCCCTTCTCCAGAAAGAAACAAACTGCACCTTCCACTGAACACTCTGTGACAGCGTACCCCATAAAGGTTTATGGGGGGGCTCATAAATGTATGTATAATATAACTGGAATAGGGTTTTGCTACATAGGCCATGTAACATATCTATGTAAAGGTTATGATCTACTGGTTTTGCTCACCCTAGTTGTATGCAGGCACCATTTGTGTGTTCAAAGTTATGAACATTGGCTATATAATTGCTTGATTTCTAAGTGGCCTTAGTTAGAACATTTGATCACTTCTTGGGGAAGGAATGTGCAAATTAAATGTTCAATCAAGGAGCACTTAACAGACAAAAGAGCTTGGAAGACTCCAATCCACATTAGAAGTCTACCTGAGGACGTTCAAGGCAGCATGTGGGTAATGGCTGCTACCTGCAAGTCCTGAGTCATGCATGGGCATGTGACCTGCCCATGTGATTCCGAATCTCCATTTTGTGACTGGATTCTACAGAGGGTGAGGAGGGGGTCTCCACCCACAAGAGACAGTCTATTTAAACCCGTGGGAGACCCCTCCATTTTGTCTTCAGCTGGCTAAAGAAGAAGCCTCTCCACCCCCCCAGGATACTTGAAGGAAACTGAAACAAAGGACAGTAACTACAGGGGGTGTGAGTGATTGCTGGACCCAGGCTAAAAGAAGATTAGCCTGTAAAAGGGAACATTTTGGAACTGGTGAGGATCTTATCTATATTTAGTGCAATTAGACATAGATTTGCGCATTTTATTTTATTTTGCTGGGTAACTTACTTTGTTCTGTCTGTTACTACTTGGAATCACTTAAATCCTACTTTCTGTATTTAATAAAATCACTTTCTACTTATTAATTAACTCAGAGTATGTATTAATACCTGGGGGAGCAAACAGCCGTGCATATCTCTCTATCAGTGTTTTAGAGGGCGAACAATTTGAGTTTACCCTGTATAAGCTTTATACAGGGTAAAACGGATGTATTTGGGTTTAGACCCCATTGAGAATTGGGTATCTGAGTGCTAAAGGCAAGCACACTTCTGTGAGCTGTTTTCAGGTAAACCTGCAGCTTTGGGGCAGGTAATACAGACCCTGGGTCTGTGTCTGGAGCAGACGGGTGTGTCTGGCTTCACCAAGACAGGGAGCTGAAGCCACTGAGCTGGCAGGGAGAACAGGAACAGAGGTAGCCTTTGCACATCAGTGCAACCCAAGGGGGTTTCTGTGATCCAACCCGTCACACACTCGGGGGAGAAATTCTGCATGGGGATCTTCCTTCCTCTTAGCCCTGTCCTGTGTGTTCTAGCCCAGGCAGGGCAATCCGGTCTGTGGAGTGGTACTGAGGATCTGCAATTCCTGTAGACTTCAACAGGAGATCTGGGTGCTCAGCATCTCAGGATCTGGCCTGAAGAGATTAGGAAATATCACAAAGAATGAGCACATCTAAAAGCAACTTGTTCAGAGGTACAAAGGTCCTCAAAGTTGGCCTGAACCCTTATAAGTTCTATCCTCCCACTACAAGTCTGAGATAAATTTCAAGGGGACACTACATGTTTGTCCATACTGCCACTATGCCAATAGTCCGGTACCGACAAAGGGTGTATGTCACTCTGGAAAAGGGACTATCTGTGCTGGCAAAAATAGATGGTTTTGTAGGTGGGATGCAAAATTAACACACCAGGCTGTGCTGACAGAAGAGGACTTTTGCTGGTAAATCTTTGTAGCATAGACGAGAACTCAGGTTATGCGTGCTACACCTGTTGACCTTTGGAAGAAAGGTATTTTTATCAGGCAGACCATCTCCACAGAGGAAGGACACTCTTGCAGAAGTGCCTGTGAAACTGAGCTGTCCTTTCAAGGGAACGGAACACCCCAGCAATGAGAAGCACTTAAAGATATGTTCCTCCCTGCACAGTGGAGAAGTTCTTCAGTTAACCTCTTCCTCTAAAGCAGGGCTATGAAATGTCAAGTCCATGAACAAGAAGAAACATTCACATAATGAAGTTCTTGGGGGGGAAATGGCACGCATTTCTAACTATAGAAAAGGCCGGTGTGACAATGTTGGGACTCCTCACCCAGCGCCTCCTGCTGGTTGTCTCCAGGAATTAGCTCGGTCCTGTGGAGCGCCCTCTCCTGGTGGTGTCCCGCCTGTTGTCTCGCCCTTGGTTGGCTTGTGGACCTGCGTTGCTCCCAACTTGCAGCGTCCTCTTCGAGCCACTGCCCTCCAGCAGTGCCCCTTAGTCCATCCTCGCCCCCTTCCGGGGGCGGGTCAATCAGCTGTCTCTCTGCGCCCCGGCCAATGTGGGCAACTGCACCCCCAAAGTCACACCCCTCTTGGCAGGGGGCTGGTGCAGGCCAAGACGGCCACTCCCGTTGGCCGGGTGTAAGGCAAGGGGGGGACCCAGGCCCGCCCACTACTCTGGGTCCCAACCCAGGGACCCTCTAGTGGCAGCCATCCTGCCCTCCTTCTCTCCCTCCGTCTGTCCACATCCCTGGGCCACTTCCCCTTCGGCCCCTCGCACCGGCTAGGCCCTTCCCCTCAGGGCCTGCAGCCTGGCAAACACTGGGCTGGAGTTCCCTTCTGCTCCCCCGGGCCTGCCCAACACTGCCCTGTCCGCGGTGCTAGTCTCCCAGCTCTGGAGACTGACCTTCCCCTCTCAAAGGCCTGGGACAGACTGCCTGCGCCCTTCCTGGGCAGCCTTTATATAGGGCCAAGCTGAGCCCTGATTGGCTGTCTCCAATCTTGGCTCTGATTGGCCCCCAGTAAGCCCCTTTCTTATTGGCTGCCTGCCTGCACAGGCGCTCTGGCCTACTCTAGTCCCCTCTCACATGGGGGTGGGGCACTCGTCCCGCCACAGCCGGTAAATAATAAATCTGCTAACTCACTATCAATGTATCATGTTTTTTTCAGAACCCACAGCTGTGGATATTAGAAAACATTTTAAATGAATTTCCTGCTGGTGAAAAGTGCGGGGTTGACAGCCTAGATAATAAGGTCGTCTTTGTATGCACAGAACAGTAGAGCATGGGCAACAGCTCTTCACCATGCCTCTCCACCACTATGCCTTAACTCTACCCTGGAGGGACCAACTCTAAGGGAAGCCCCTTCAGACTTTGCAGAGACCACCAACGGGCTTTGGCAGCAGAAAGTCTACCCAGAAGAGGTTTGCAGTGGCACAGACCACTGAGAGGCCCACGGCTGTAGCGAATACATTCCCCAAATCATGCTGGCTGGGGAGTGGGTATGGCCAGAGCAGCTATTGTAGGCACGAATTCAGTGCATTTCTTGCACAATCTCCACTGGCAGGAACTCACCTCACAACCTCATGCTGCTTTCCCTCAATGGAACTCCCAAAGAAAGGCAGTAGTGCCCATCCCCAAAGGTGAACGTCCGCTGGGGTGAAATGTCCTGCACTGCCTCCTGAAGAATCAGTTTTTCCTTTGATAGAGGGGGTGAATCAAGCCTAAGGCTACAAACTAATGCCAAATGCAGCGGTGTATTTTCTAATGCGGACACCTGTCCCCTGAGGACTGACTTGTATTGAAACCACCAACTGATTTCTTGTGGGCCACCAAATAAAGTCTTTCCAATGGGATTTTTGAAAAAGACCACTGATTCTGGGTGCTCAATTGTTCGATGCCCAACATGAGGCAACAGGGGCCTGATGATAAGTCTTGGGCACCCCCGATTCCAGCATAAATCAGTGGGAGCGGCAAGGGCTGAGCACTTCTGATAACTCTGCCCTCCATTTGCTCTAACGGGTCACACTTAGCAGAAAATGCAAAGCTGCCACACATCCTCCAGGATACTATGCAGTGCTACATGTACTGCTGATTCTCTCACAGACAGTAACTCCATCTAGGCTAAACAACAACAGCCTTGATAAAACATCTATTTGTTCACTTATTTAACTAACAGTAATAATGGATCCCACAACCTCAGTTCTCATTGCAATGCAACATGACACTCTAGCTGGACACCCCAGAAACAGAGCCATTCAAAAATCAGTGGCCGCTATTGAAAATGCTGTTCCTAATTTAAACAGCTTGCAACTCAAATTGTATAACGAGACTAGATTCTGAAGTCAATGGGACTATTTGTATGATAAAGTGCTACTCATTGAGAGTAAATGTATCCAAAAATGTCCCAAGGACTTGACTGATTTATGTAGTATTGTTGCCATCTTTCAAGTCTATAGAGGATTGTTGATCATTAAACTTCACTAGTTAAATTTTTTTCTGTGGTTCACAATTTTAAGGTCTGTTCTTCCAGTTTGTTAGAAAGTACATACTATTCCCCCTAGTAAGCTAACATATTTAATTTAATATTTCAACAGCAATTTTGGTTAACACATTTCTTTTGTGTGCCAAGTATTACATTTTTTTCATTTCCCACACAATCGGGACAAACTGGATATCTCCTGCTGTGTCCAAGGCTGATTTGGCTATCTTTAAACTCTGCTAATTATAGAAAAGAATACAGCAGCTCTATTTTTATTCTATTTTAAAATATTACAGATGAATTCTTAACAAATAGATCTATTTTGGTGAACTATTATTTAATTATATATAAAGTTATTTCTTTCTCTCCCTCTCATGCCATAATGCTAAGGGATTCCATGTGAGTGCAAGGGTCTATCCATGCAGATCCAATTGCAGAATCAAGGCCTAAGAATGTACATTCTGACAGAATCTCAGTTATCATAATGTCACTGGTTGGGGACAGGGAAAGAGGGAGAATAACAGTGCTGAGCTTTTATAAAACTTGATGGGCAAAAATTGCTGTCAAATCTCTGCTTTAAAGTAAATTTTTTTTGTTTAACCAATTTTTAGATATGCTAAAGTAAACCACTCAACAAAGTTTACTAGCATTAAATGTGTTTGCAGTTAGACTTTAAGGTATTTAGGATTTTAAAAATATAAGGTAGCTAAAAGAGGGCAAGGTCAAAAAGTACATTGCTTTTGTTAATTTGGGGATAAAGTGTTAAGAGAGTCAAGATGCTGAACTTTTAGTGTTTATTCCACATCCAGAGCACCTTTTTCTATAGTCACTCCATCAGTACTGCTCTGCATGCTCTCAACTGAGACAAATCCTTCTCTGTTCTCAATGGGAGTTTTGCCATTGATTCAACAAGACTGGGATTTGGGCTCTGAAAATATAGTGCACATGACAAAATATGTACCTGCAAAATATCAGATATGTGGTTTCACCTGCCGATTTCATTCTCTTTTCCTTACAGCTGTTCTTACTGAGATGTTCTTTTGAGCATCTGAACTTTGAGGTCAACAAACTGTTGCACAAGTTACTTATCTTCTCCTTTCCCTGCAACTGGCTTATGTAATATGAACAAGTACAACTCAGATAACAGGAGAAAAATGCCCATTATCTTTTGCTGTTTTATGGGCTATGGGGGCTAATAAAATGATGTTGCACACCAAGCTCAATAGTACAGCTCCAATAGTAAACTCGTCCTGCATTCAGACTTGTGTTGCAATGAACAAAGGCATTATTAAGCAGATGGCTAAGAGAAAGTTAAAAATGGATACAATATATGCTGGATTAGTGCCTAACTTGATGACATCTCAATACAATTCAGCAACTGTATCCCATTCCTATGGATCATGCTCCTTCATTCCTACGATGATAAGCACCGTCCACTTGTCTGGCTTTCCCATTAAAAAAAAGCAGGGTGTTCTTCATTTTTTAATGAATAATAATAGTTGTGTTGACTTGTACAAAACATGAAATAAACCTAGTCTGTGACCCAAAGAGCTTACAAACTATGGCCCCAATTCTAGGAACACTGAGGCAAGTGAGTACATTTAAGCACATCATTAATCCCATTGACTGTGATGGAACTACTCGTGTGCATAAATGCTTGTAGGATCAGGGCTCAGAGACAGAAGCAGAGAACACAGGGTGCTTAGAGGACTGAGTACATCTCCTCCTTACTAATAACATCTCAGATCATTAAAACTGAACTAATTTAAATACACAATCCCTTGCCATTTTGTATGTCCTTTATTTCGCCCAGTGGCAAACATCAAATCACTTTCATTTTTGTGTTCAGGTACATTGGAATGTATTAAAATCTATTAATTTTAGTTTTCATGAAACCTTATACACAATCTAATCAGCCTCTGGGTTACTAGATGAGCACTAAGTTTGCACACACAAATTACTGACACGTAGAAATACACAGCTAGTCCCTGAGAGCCTTATTCACAGGAGTCATCCTATTAGCTATATTCAGACCTTGTGTAAGATGAAGTCAAAGGAGTGGCACCTGCTTACACCAGGTCTGAATTTGGCTCATTGGCATACATGAAACTAATGATATGAGTAAGTGAAGCAGGATACACCCTTGTACTGATTAAAAGCCCGATCCTGAAAAAAACGTTCACATGTAGCTTTTCTGTTAAGTGGGAAGTCCCATTAAAGTCAGTGGGACTATTCATTCACGTGCTTACAGGACTGGGCCCAAATGTAGTTATTCCCCTGGTGTAGTTAGCAATGTAAGCACCAACATTTTTAATCTCTACATCAAAATTCTTGTAGCTGTAAAGCTTTGCCAGACACTGATAGAATATGAGAGCGTGAGCCTAAATGCTATTAAATTCTGCACTCTGTGTACGTGTGTAACTACTAATTATAGCATGGCAATAGGTTGAAGTGGCTGTTCTATTCTAACCCTCTACTTCCAGTTGATTATAACTTCCTTTAAAAGTATTCCTTTGGGGCTGAAATTTGTTACCCTTGCTCTTGGGTCAAAGGTGATTGAAGAAAATGATAGGGGCTCTTTCCGAGTTAAATGAGCTTGAAAGGAATGCAGTCCCTCCTGGGCTCTCTCTGATGCCTTAGTCCTTGTGAGCTGGTATGGGAGTGAAATTAGTTAAGCGTGGCCCTCTGTGAAACGCTCAGAGAAGGATCCTTATCAAGTTCGATCTCCTGCCAAGTCCCAAGAACACGGCCAGCCTGGTATGATGGGGAAAAGAGCATTGGTAGCATTTGGCAGCTGAGAATGGGCACTACTAGAGGAGCAGGGGAAGGGTTGGAGACAGTTTCTTTAGTTGCAAATGGGTGGGTTGCTTTGCCTTTGGAGATGGTCTTGAGGAATTTGTAGCTTCCTGGGGGGTGATAACCAGGGCACTTAATACTGGGGTTGGGTAGGGTTATGTGGACTTTTTCTTTTAGCAACTGGATGGGAGTAACAGGTGTACCCTTTAAGGGTAGTAGAGACTAGGGGGTCAGTCAACCCCTGTTTGACGGCATGACCCTTTAAGGTTTCTAAACCTGTGGAGCAGATGAAGACTGAGGGGAAAGCAGAGGCAGGTGTTAGGAAAGAGGAAGTGGTCACAGGGAATAGCTAGTGTTTGGAGAAAACACAGATTATCGGCTGTTTAAGGGCTTGGGACCAGGAGCCTTGTAGGGTGGGGCAAGGCTCCCCTCTTCCCCAGCAACCAGGATAAGCACCGTAAAAGAGGGCAGTATATAGTCTGCCTCTTCCCTCATAACAGGGAAGGACTGATCTCCTAGCTCATGGTCTAGGGCCTGCATTTCCAAAGGTATTTAGGTTCCTAAATTAGAAGCCTAAATACTTTTAGGGATCTAGGCCTAAATAAAAAGAGGACAGCTGGGGAAAGTTGATCTAGGGCTGTATCTGGTCTAAATCCACACAGCCCCAAGAAGGGCAGTGGGACCCTGAATGGAAAGGACTGAAAGGAGATGGGGTCAGATATAGGTTGGGGCTGAGTGACGTAATTCCTTGAATGCAAGGGCAGGGAGTTTGAACTCGATGCACAGGGCAATGAGGAGTCAGCTGGAGGATGTGGTCAGAACAAGGGTGAGAGAGAATTTTGGCAGGAGCATTTTGTACAGATTCAAGGGGGCTGATGTGAGTATCTACAGAAGCCCTGAGAAGAGGAGGATAAACAGGATGTGGCCATGGACTGGTGTAAGGGAAGGAAGAGTGGGAAGAGTTGATGTCCAGTTTATGGGCCTGAGTGGCAGGCATGATGTGGGTGTAAGCAACCATAAAGTGGGTAGTGGAGAGAGCTAACAATGAGAGAAAATGAATCTGATTCTGTAGTGTGTTATTGCTATTTTGTGCCATACCAGCAGCCCTAAATCTGACTCCCCACCTGTAAAAGGGACATCTGTAATCCATTTAGCAATGCCAGCAGCAGCATACACCAGCGATTAGAGCAGTGCTCCTGATCTACTCTCTTCTCAACTGTGCCACTAACAAGTGTCACTTGACCGTAGCCTTTTGTAAATTACCAGTTTTGTATCAGTACAGTAGGGTCATAACATTTACCTACCTCACAGGGGCATCATAAGGCTTAATTTAATTAATGTGTAAGATTTTTGGATGGAAGGTGTTATAGCAATGCAAATTATAGCTAGTGCTTTCTGCAGTCAATGTTGAATATTACTCTAAATGCCTCATAGAAATGCACAGAAAATAAATCGTTCTTGGCAAAACGCTTTGAAAATGTCTTTAAAATTATTATACTGTAAGAAATTGAGTAGCGCTTATGTCCTTTACTGGCACAATTGGAACTGTTCAATTAAGGCTATGTACACACGACAGATGAAGTTGGTGTCAGTTATGTATCTCAGGGGTGTGAATAAGCCACCCCCCTGAGCAATGTAAGTTGCACCGACCAAAGCGCCAGTGTGGACAGCGCTCTGTCGGCAGGAGAGCTTCTCCCATCGACGTAGCTACCACCGCTCGCTGGGGCTGGAGTAATTAAGTCGATGGGAGGAGAGCTCTCTCCTGTCAGCTTAGAACGTCTGCACTAGCAGCGCTACTGTGGGGCAGCTGCATCAGTGCAGCCGCGCCACTGTAAGCTCCGTAGTGCAGCCATAGCCTGAGTGCCATTGGCCCTAGGCGGTGAGTAGTGTTAACAAAAAGTTTCCATTAGCAAGAGATAAGAGTTTGTGCTACTAGAGAAATGGGAACTGAGTCCTAGCCCTGCTTTCACCATAAAGTTCTGAGACGCCAATGGGCACATGTAGAGCCCATACCTGGCTATGCTGGGAAGTTGAAGGGCTGAGGTTTGCACCCATAACCTCCTCCTTCTGGCATTTTTTCTCTGTAATTTAAACAAACAACAACAAAAACAAACAAGGCCGACTTCCTATGCATTTTTTTATTAAAAATTGGGGGGAATAGTATATTTACCACTGTAACTTAATCCCAATAATGGTGGATCTCAAGAACTGTTTTCATTACTGCATGTTTGGATGGAACCTGTATCACTTTCATGGCTGCACTCCAGAAGTCCTAAGTTCGTGGAGGCAGTTCCAAGTATGTTTGAACTCCCCCACAAATCCAGGGCCGGCGCAACCCATTAGGCGACCTAGGCGGTCGCCTAGGGCACTGCTATTTTGGGGGCGCCGGCGCCCCGGCCACCCGTTGAAATTTGGGGGTGGGACCTTCCGCCGCCGCTGTTGGGGGCGGCATTTCGGGGGCGGGACCTTCCGTCGCCTAGGGCGCCGGAAGAGCTGGCGCTGCTACTGCACAAATCTGAATCTCAGGCAAAACCCCTTGGTTTTGGTGTGGTGCTGGCTACAGTTAAGTTGAATATGAATACTATAAAAATGAACAAAAGTGAATCTTTTTTCACAATTTGCACAGTACTGTCAATGTGTTTGGCATCATAGGAGGCAGAGAGGACGATGTGGTGCCAGCTGTGTGGTGGGTACCCTATAACGCAATGTGGGGTGCCTGGTTCTATTAGCATGGTGGATGCCTTACAACATAGAGAAGTTACTGTCCCATGAATGTACTGGGTGCCATATAATGCATTGTGGGGGCCCAGTCCAGTTAGGATGTTAGGCACCCTACAACACATAGAGGGGGCCATGCTCCCCCCACATGTCTGTTATCCCCAGGCCAGGCAAGAGAAATTTGGGGTCCTGGTATATAATTTTCACTTGGTCCCCACCCCCTCCCATTTCACTGTATTTACACAGATGTTGCAGAGTTTGCTATCTGCCTTGCATTCCCCTGTAGAGTTAGATATGCGGGGGGAGGGAGGGGAGGAGGAGTGCAGAGCAGTTTGTTTATGTACACTGGGATGTACACTGCAGCCTCCTGAAAGATCTCAATGAAACTTCCATGGAGATACACTGCAGCCGTATTTCATCCTCCACAGTAGGACACTTTCCCATGTCAGTTGGCGATAACCTCGGCAGGCTTCATTGCAGTAAACAAGCTAGCGGCATATGGGCCCGGGCGACGTCGGGATGCCAGCAGCAGCTGTGCAGTCTCTGCCTTTGTTACCCTCAGGAGTGAAATATCAGCGAAAACCACCAGCACCTGTAGAAAACGGTGTCATACTCACCACGGCTAGAGCTAAAATTGGCACTGGGCACAAGCAGTCCAAAGCAGAAGTGTCCAGAAGCATGTCTTGTTTAACACTGTAGGGGCACGAGGGAAGGGGAGGGTTCTGAATCTTAAGTTTTGCTTTCCATTCCTACTATACTGACAATGGCGCCTCTGTGTGTTTTATCTGTAGCTGTGGCTCATTGCAGTCTTGAGGGGTACCCCCTCCATGCCACTAGAACAACTGACTCAGAAAAGGAGGAGAAAAAAGAAGATGTAGGACGCCATGTTCTGCAAGATCCTGAAAGCCAGTATTGCATCAGGCCTTGAACAGAGGGCCTGGAGGGTGAATACTGAGACTTTATGGTGAAGGAAAGAACAGACAGGAGAAAGGGCAGGAAAAGGAGAGGGAGATGCACCAGGACATAATGGGGCTTCTCAGTCACCAAACTCAGATACTGAAGACTCTTGTGCACCTCCAGATTCAACAATCCAGCACTCAACTCCAATTGCAGTCTGTGGAAAACTGCAGCATAGCACTTCCCTACCTTGCCCCACCCCCCATTCCACATAGCCTCAGGCAGTGTTCCCTCTAATTTTGTACATCCATGTGCGGACTGAATTTTGTTATGTGCACCAATATGGAGGTGATGTGTGGCAGGGGTGGGGCTGAGGGGTTTGGAGTGTGGGAGGGGACTCAGGGCTGGGCAGATGGTTGGGATGCAGGGGGTTGAGGGCTCTGGCTGGCAGTGCGGGCTCTGGGGATGAGGGGTTTGGGGTGTGGGAGGGAGCTCAGGGCTACAGCAGAGGGTTGTGGTGCAGTGTGGGGGTGAGGGCTCTGGCTGGGGATGTGGGCTCTGGGGTGGGGCTGAGAGGTTTGGGGTGCAGGCTGCCCCGGGGCTGCGGTGTGGAGAGAGGACTCCCCCCACCCTCTCTTGCTGCAGAAGCCCGGGGCTGAGGGAAAGCACCTCTCCCCACCGCAACAGCTCCAGAGGGCCGTGGCTGTGGCCAAGGCGCCTCTCCTCAGCCATAGCAGCTCTGGCTGTGCCAGGACTGGGAGAGAGGGAGAGGCGGCTCTCCCCAGCCACAGCAGCTCCGGTGGGGCCAGGGGAGAGGGAGAGGGGTCGGGGGAGAAGCACCTCTCGCCAGCCGTGGCAGCTCCGGCAGGGCCGGGGGAGAGGCGCCTCTCCCTGGCCGCAGCAGCTCTGGTGGGGCCAGGGCCAAAGTGCCTCTCCTCTCTGTGCGCCTGCATGGCCCTTAATAGCCTGCTGCACGACCGCGCAGCTTAGCAGGAACATAGGCCTCAGGACCTGCATGCCTACCACTCCATACCGGAGGAAAGCAGAGACGACCACAGCTTCACCTACATCAACCATGGCTCTCACAGCTACAATGGACATCAGTGTTCCTTCCTCTTATTTACTTATTGAAGTTCCTATATTTTAGTTCTAAGTTCTTCAGTTTTTTTAGCTGTTCTTGTAAATGAATAGATCGCTTTTGTTTTAAAAATGTGTTCACCTTTATTAGATTACAACACGTGGTGTATAATGCCTGCTGGCAGTGAAAGCAGTGGTCTTGTACACTCACAACCCATAAGATCAGTGCCAAACAGCGTAGTCATCATAAAATGTACAGGCAGCACCCCAACAGTAATAGGAGCACTGCCAGTGATACATGTATAGATATGCACAAAGCACCACAAGATTCCTAACAGATCCTCAAACTGCAGCACCAGGCAGAGCAGTGTGCACCATAGCACATTGTCATGGCTTGCTATTATAGTGCCCTTTCAAAGCTTCCCTAAGCCATATCACTCCTCACTGAGCTAATCTGATGGCCCTTGTGTCTGGCTGTTCAAACTCAGCACACAGCCGTCCCACCTCCAACCCTTCAGCAAGTTTTCTCCTTGGGATATTTTTTGCACTGAGATCCCATCTGGTGAGTAAACAATGCCAGCAACCTTTCAGTCAACCAAAAAGCATATTCAACTGTCATTCTGCACCTGCTGAGTCTGTAGTTGAATCTTTCCTTGCTGCTGTCAAGGTGGCCGGCGTACGGCTTCATGAGCCAGGGGGAGTAAGGAGTAGGCTGGATCCCCCAGGATCATTATTGGTATTTCAACATTGCCAGTGATGATCCGCTGGTTGGGAAAGAAGTTCCTTGCTTGTAGCTTTCTGAAGAGTCCTGTGTTCTTAAAAATGAAAGCATCATGCATCTTCCCTGACCAGCCCACACTGATATCAGTGGTGGTGGTCCACCAGCTCTTGCACAATCATGAAAAAGTACCCTTTTCTGTTGATATGCTCTGGGGCCAAAATAGGGATGTGCATGCTTTCTATTGCCCCACTGCAGTTTGAGAACCCCATAGCTGCAAAGCCATCCACTAGGTCCTGCACATTGGAGAGTCATAGTCCTGCATAGCAGGAGACGATTAAGAGCCCTGCACACTTGCATGACAGCGGCCCCCACAGTGGATTGTCCCACTCCAGAATGACTTCCCACTGAGCTGTAGCAATCCGGCATTGCAAGTTTCCAGTGTGATTGCCACTTGCTTCTCCGCTGTCAGTGCAGCTCTCAGTTTGGTATACCTGCGTTGGATGGCTGGGGCAAGCGCGGCAGACAGATCCAGGAATGTGGCCTTGCACATCCAAACCTGCATTACAATACAATTTCACCAGGCAGTGCTTGTATCTCAGCCAGAAGCAGCACTCCACCCTGCTCCATGAACAGCAACAACAACCTTGAATTGGTTCTCACTACATCCCACAGCAAATTGACCAACAGGAAATTGTCATGTTCCCCGCGGCTCTGCCAATACCAGTGGATCGTGTGTCCTGTGCTTACAATGTTCATGACAATGGTGCAGAGCTGTGCAGGCTCCATGTTTCCATCACAGATTGCAGACACCAACAAGTCCTGTGTGGGTTTATGGGAAATTGAAAAGAGGCACAAAAATTATAGACAGAGATATTATCGGATGGAGAACATTGCATTACAAGAAGTTGACCCCTTGCTCCCAGTCACCCCTGTGTGAGCTGTTTCTGCCCCACTATGCAATGCCAAAACTACACAATGAAGAGTGCATTGAATGGTGGCAAGTTGCACAGTTGGTGTATCTGGGTGGTTACTAAAGCTGTGAAGATAAGCATGGCAATCCATGGGTTTCTTGGTTTTGATGTCAGTAGGATTCCATTGTTGAAATTGATCATAATGTCCAGGAAGTTGATGCTAGTGTGGGAGTGTTCTAGGGAGAGTTTGATGGATGGGTTGTGGTTGTTGAAGTTGTGGTGTAAATCTGAGGGAGTTTAGGTCATCTGTCCAGAGGATGAAAATATTATTGATGTAGCACATTTATCTCATTGGCTTCATGGTACATTTGTCCAGAAATTCTTCTTCAAGGTGTCTTATGAAGAGGCTGGAATATTGGGGAGCTATCCTACTACACCCAGCTGTTCCCACAGATTGGACAAAGTGTTTGTTGTTGAACATAAAATTCTTATGGGTGAGGATGAAATGGATGAGTTTGGCGATGTGTTTGGGATGGATATCTGAATATTGTCCATTGTCTTTTAGCTATTTAAGGCAGGCAGTTATTCTGTCATTGTAAGGGATGGTGCATAGGGAGGTGTCATCCATGGTGGCAAGGATGGTGTTCTGAGGGAGATTGTTAATGTTGTGGAGTTTCTGGAGGTAGTCAGTTGTGTCCTGGAAGAAACTGGTGCTTTGTATGGTGACTAGTTTGAGGATGGTTTCTACAAGTCCTGACAGTCTTCAATAAGAGTGCTGTGGCCAGATACATTGGGTCTGCCTGGGTTCCCTTGTTTGTGTACCTTGGGAAGTATGTAGAATGTCCGTGGGGTGGTTCATGGGGGATGAGGTCCTAGAGTTTCTCTTGAAGTTGTTGGGGGCACGGCAGAGGAGGCAAGTTCTTTTAAAGTGTTTCCTTCTACCTACCTGCACAGCTTTAGTCTTGCTTGGGTTCAGCATTAGCCAGCTATCTTTCATCCTGGTGCAGATCTCCATTTGGCATCCAGAGGACTTTTACACATCCTGTAAAAGAGAAATTGAACCGAGAGCATCATCTACACGCTGCTTCCCTTTCATTCGGTGTTTACTTTACCAATCAACGCCCCAGCCTAACGGCTTCCTGTGGATGAGGTAAAAAGAGGTGCAGCACTGACCCAACCTGGAAGAACGCTTCAGGAAGGAGTGGAAGAACATTTGCAGGCTTGCGGGTTTGGCACTAACGTTCCCTCCTGTAGCTTCTTGGAGGCGGGAGGGGCATTTTGTGATCAGAAGTGCTGAACGCTGCAGACAGAGCCAGCGGCATGAATTCAGACAGGCCCCTGGCAAGTCCCCACCAGCGCAGCAAGGGCTGACCCTGCCTCCCACCGCGGCCGTGGGCACGCTGCCAGACATAGGACCCCGCTAACACCCCACTTTTGCAAACTGCGGTATCGCAAGGGACCTGTCCAAGGTCCCAGCCAATCGGGGCAGCGCTGGAGATTGAACCCCAGGAGTCCTGGGGGTCCCAGCTAGTCGATTGGGCAGCATCAGCCGCCCTTAGCACTACAAGGGCTGGGCTGGCACCGGGGCACCGCCTGGGACCCGCCCGAGCTGGCGCTACGAAGACACAGGCAAGGCGGCAGAGCACCACGTGACCTTCTGTGCCAGCTTTCCCCTTGTGGCGCCAGGAGGGAGGAGTGTCACGTGATGTTGCGGGGGGGAGGAGGAGAAGAGTGAGCTACGTGACCCGTGCGGGGCGGCGCCGGGCCGTGAGGGGGGATTAGTCACGTGATTCGGGCGGCCCGGAACGATCCGAGGAGGCGCTGCGCGGCCGCCATTTTCCTGCGGCGCCCAGTGTGCGTGTGTCCCCCGACCCCGGCCGAGCGGAAGGAGCGAAGGGCGGGGGCGGGGGGCAGGAGGAGGGGTCGCTGCCCGGGTGACAGGGCCGTCCCCGGGGGCGGAGCGCAGCTGCCCGCGGCGGGGCAGAGCGACGTGTCCGAGCGGGTCCGTCCGTCCACCTGTCCCAGTCCGGCGCCGCGCGGCTCCGCAGCACCATGTCCGGCCAGAGCCTCACCGACCGCATCACGGCGGCGCAGCACAGCGTGACCGGGTCGGCAGTCTCCAAGACCGTCTGCAAAGCCACGACCCACGAGGTTATGGGCCCCAAAAAGAAGCACCTGGACTGTGAGTACCGGGGTGTGTGTGGCAGAGGTTCCCCTGGGAGCCGTGGGGTCTGTGAGTACCGGGGTCTGTGAGTACCGGGACTGGAGATGTTCCCCCCGGGGACCTGGGGTCTGTGAGTACCGGGGTCTGTGAGTACCGGGACTGGAGATATTCCCCCCGGGGACCTGGGGTCTGTGAGTACCGGGGTGTGTGTGGCCGAGGTTCCCCTGGGAGCCGTGGGGTCTGTGAGTACCGGGGGGGAGGAGGGAGCGTGGGGTCTGTGAGTACCGGGGTGTGTGTGGCAGAGGTTCCCCCGGGACCCGTAGGGTCTGTGAGTACCGGGGGGAGGAGGGAGCGTGGGGTCTGTGAGTACCGGGGGGAGGAGGGAGCGTGGGGTCTGTGAGTACCGGGGGGAGGAGGGAGCGTGGGGTCTGTGAGTACCGGGACTGGAGATGTTCCCCCCCGGGGACCTGGGGTCTGTGAGTACCGGGGTGTGTGTGGCAGAGGTTCCCCCGGGACCCGTAGGGTCTGTGAGTGCCGGGGGGAGGAGGGAGCGTGGGGTCTGTGAGTACCGGGACTGGAGATGTTCCCTCCCGGGGACCTGGGGTCTGTGAGTACCGGGGTGTGTGTGGCAGAGGTTCCCCCGGGACCCGTAGGGTCTGTGAGTACGGGGGGGGGGAGGGGGCCGGAGAGGTTCCCCCTGGGGACCTGGTGTCTGAGAGTAATGGGGGCAACTGTCACAGGTTCCCATGGGGTCTATGAGTACTGGGGAAGTGGGGGACTGGAGCGGTTCCCCCCTGGAAGCTATCGGGTCTGTGAGTACTGGGGGTGGGGGGCGAGGTTTCCTTGTGGGAGTCTTGGGGTCTGTGAGTACTGGGGGTGGTGGTGGGAGAGGTTCCCCCCAGGAGCTGTGGGGTCTGTCAGTATGTGGGGGTTCTGTGAGTATGTGGGGGGCAGGAGAGGTTCCCCCTGGAGGCTGTAGGGACTGTGAGTATGGGGGGAGCAGGAGAGGTTCCCCCCGGGAGCTGTGGGGTCTGTGAGTACGGGGTGTGTGTGTGGGAGAGGTTCCCCCCGGGAGCTGTGGGGTCTGTGAGTACGGGGTGTGTGTGTGGGAGAGATTCCCCCCCCCCCCCCCGGAAGCCTTGGGGTCTGAGAATACCGGGGTGGGGTGGGGGGCTGGAGAGGTTCCCCTGGAGGGTAGGAGAGTCATATTCCCCCCCCCCCGGCCAAGGGGACTGAGAGTATTGGGGGCGGGGTGGCAGGAGAGGTTCCCTCCAGGGACTTTGAGGACTGAGTACCGCGGGGGAGGGCAGGAAAGGTCCCCTCTGTGGGCTGAGGGGACTGAGATGGGGTGGGGGTGGGGCAGGAGAGATTCCTCTGGGAGCCTGATAGGGACATCTTGAACATTTTCCACCCATCCCTGGGGTATGGTAAAACACCTGGAGTGCAAGTAACCAAAATGCTCAAATACTTGTCTAGCCCCTTAGCTTCTACACATAGGGAATCATGGGACCACTGGATTGCAAGTAACTAGGGGATCCCCCTTGTGCTTCTGCTGGGCCCCCTGACCAATGCACAACATCAGAGAGAGGGCATGAGAAGCATGTGTACTCCTGGAGTAACTGAAACTCCCCCACATTCAACAGGTGAATTCAGCTACTTTTCAGAGGCCAATACAAATGAGAGGGTGGTGGGCTTCACCAGAGTCCCCAGGAGCAACTCTCCCATTAGCAGATACTGTTAAAGGAGAGGTTGTTGGGATTCATGTGAGAGTTGTCCCTTGTACTGTGTACAGGGGAATCATCTTTCATACAAATCTTTGGCTAGAAGGTGCTTTATGTTTTGAATTTCCCAACAAAAGCCTACCTCTGGTTGCTAGAAGGATGAAAGATTTTATTCTTTCTTTCCTGGTCCCTCAACATTGAAGCCTCTTCATGGGTGCAAGTCTGCTGCTCTACTCCTTCCTTGGCCTATGAATAGTTCCAGTTCCTGTCTCTACCTGCCATAGCTGTTCCTTGCAGCAGAGTCAAGTTAACTTGATTTTTTTGGGGTCAATTTCACCTCTGCCCACTTGAAACAGACTATAGTTCTCAGTTTTACTTTGCTGGTGTTTGACAAGGTAGGAGAGGCAGCAGCTGCACTGGAGCTGAATGTTTACTGACATCAGGGAAAACAACATTTGGAATATTTTCTTTGCAACCATAAAGGAGGCAGCGGGGGAGTCAGAACATATCTTTTAAAATGAATACTTACATTCTGCAGAAATTGATGGCTTAGATCCCACCTGAATTTCTTGTACCTCTTATCTTGTCCCTACAATCACTCTTTGAATTACCCCGTACCTACCCTATTCCCTGTAACCATAAGGTTGAGGCTCAAGAATTAATATCTGGCCTGTGAGGAACTCTACTCCACATACCAGACTTGCAGAACTATAATACGTTTACTAATCTAGGCACAAATCTGCTAGCCAAGCTTTACCATGTTGATTATAATGACAATTGAGATTTTTACTTCAGTCAAAAAGACTAGCTCTGGTCAACTAGGGGAGTTGGATTTTGCAAGGCTGTCTTACAGTAATAAGCTTTCCAGATCACTTCTAAAACATGAGATTATAAAGTTAAAGAAGAAACTTCTGCACTACGAATATACTTGTACTGACATCAAAACCTATGACCATCAGCATCCATTCCTGAAATCACCTGGTTATGTAGCCAAAGTGCAGCATGTAGACTTTGAATAGCTCAGCTCTCTGCCTTCACCTCAATGCATAAAATCATAGGCCCCCAAAAGATGCAGCTGGACTGATAGGTATGTCCCTAATAAATCCTCCTATTCCTTCCCACCACGTTCTTACGATACTATTTAGCCCAGGGGTAGGCAACCTATGGCACGCGTGCCGAAGGTGGCACGTGAGCTGATTTTCAGTGGCACTCACAATGCCCAGGTCCTGGCCACCGGTCCGGGGGGCTCTGCATTTTAATTTAATTTTAAATGAAGTTTCTGAAACATTTTAAAAACCTTATTTACTTTACATACAACAATAGTTTAGTTATATATTATAAACTTATAGAAAGAGATCTTCCAAAAATGTTAAAATGTATTACCGGCACGCGAAACCTTGAATTAGAGTGAATAAATGAAGACTCGGCACACCACTTCTGAAAGGTTGCCGACCCCTGATTTAGCCATTTGTTAGGGGCATCCTTCTATCAAAGCAGTAATATTATTATATTAACTGAAGTTGATAGACTAAGCAGTTGATTGTAATTTCACACCATGCATGTGTCAGTTCATTTTCTAGATGGCACAATAATACAGTTGTTAAAATCTTGCTGGGCACCGCACAAACACATAGACATTCTCAGTGTGGGACAGCTTACATTTTTAATAGACAATGGGGGAGAAAGGAAGTATTTTTCCATTTTAAAGATAAAGGTCAGAGGCACAGAGTAAGTGGTTTGCTCAGTGTCATACAGGAAGTCTGTGGAAGAGCTGGGAATAGAATCTATTTCATGAGTCCTAGTCCAGTGCCTTAAACATAAGATCAACCTTCTTGAAATACAGCAGCAAATGAGTTGTTCAGTTTTAGTGTTACGGTACTTTACCAGCTTCATATTTTTAGTCTGCGTCGCAGGATCACCTGAAGTCCTCTTGGCCTTCCCAGTTTATAATTCATTGAGAGATTTCTGAAGGCGAATTATGATAGCTGATTATTGTGCAAATCTAGATAATTACAGTATTGTGACTTTTTTCGAGCTAGTCTTCCATCTTCCTTTCTGGATTCCTATATGATGCTAGCTTTATATCACTCTTCCTAGCTTTCCCTAGACATCTTCAGGAACATCTAGTCTTGCCATTATCAGGGTACAAGAACTGTGGCTTTCTTGTTCAAATCACCAACGGGTTATTTGGTTCTGCAATTGTTGTCTTTAGCTTGCATCAGTTCTCAGCTTCTTTTGAGTTTCTGCATCTTACTTCATCTGTAGAACACTTGCTATGTTTATGCCAGGTATCTTCAGATTTCTGTTGCCTCACCAACTGACCTTGTTCAATAGCCATGCAATTTTGAGCTACAACATGGTCTGACTTTTAATAGGGCCATCATTAACCTTAATATCTTGTGCTGCACAGGAAAGGTTCCCCACATTCTTTTGTGGGTTGGACTAAATGACCTAATAGGCCATTTCCATCTCCAGCTTCTGACTCTGAGAACTGTTTCTCATTTGTTTAATTTGTATGATAATTAAAGGTTTCATTTTAATTTTAATTAGCTTGTTTAGAGATTTTACATTTGGAGCACAAAGTAACAATACTTTAATGACAAATATTGCAAAAGATACGGTTTATCCAACATTAAATTGCTTTTCTGTTCCTTCCCATTTTAAAGGTTGCATTTTATAAAAACTCCATGGTGGAGATCATCAATAAGATTTACCAAACGATATGAGTAAAATGCTGGGAGAGTTTTGAGGTGTTAAGCTACTAAAAAACTTGAGCAATCTACGTGTAAAATGTTATGCACACATTTTGGTAGTATTTGTATGCTTAATATTTCTTTAAAAGCTTGATCTTTTATTGGCAGTCTTAAGTCAATTTATGCATGAATCCTAACAAGGCCAGATAAACCTGTCCCAATGTGGTTGTCTTAAATTTGTTTAAATTATGTAGGAACTCTGTATACATGTACTTGGTCTAGTATAACGTGCCTACATGCTTGTTAGGAATCTTGGAAGTGCCCTTGTAGTTCAGTAACAGATGTTACATTGTTTACCATTTCCAAATAGTTCCAATTTAAGAATAACATCCCCTTTTACCTTGCTACAATAGATTTAAGTGGCTAAGTGTTCAAAAAAGAAAACTACTCTGTCTGTGTTATAGTAGGAGCCTCCTCTTCTGTGGTAGCTGTGTTTTAAGAATGATTTAATATATCCATTCTTATGCACCCACTCCAGTTTCCTGCCAACTCAAGTTTCTTCTTTAAGAGAAGTAATAATTCGGGACTAATACCTTGCTGGCATAGCACAGGGAGGTCTCTAAAAGTTAAGGGTCAACCTCGCATTGGATTTGAAAGAAATATCTAAGCAATGAATGTTTAGCTAAATGTAGCTGAATGCGTGGCTGCAGTACAGCATAAGAAAAATAAATGATAGCCAAAGTTAACTTGGCATCAAATTGTTGTTTTAGTTGATTTCTCTTGCTATTTCACAGGTTCTGTGTGTGTTTTAGAACATGATTCAAGAAAGCAACTCTGCTAGAATCTGTAGTGCATTTTTGTGATAGTGATTGACATTGTATGTAAAGTGTTATGGTATTTGTTGAATATTGATTGGCATACTCTCACATTTAGTCTTATAGAAGTGGATCTTGGAGATAATGTCTCAGTGCATACTTTTCTGTTTGCTCTATATTATGACTAGTGGTTGGTCAGCAATTAACACCTTTTTTATCTCAGAACAGTTTTAGTATAATTATTATTAATGTGGTACTCAAGTCTGTGTTAACAGAAAATTCTTGTTACAAGATGTTTGCAACAGGTTGGGTATTGGAAGTCCAGGTGAGCAATAGGGCAGTCAGTTTGAAGTAATTCATGTGCTATTTTTTTGATTTAATTTTATTTAGGCAAGCTTTTCACAAACTGATATAACAAACGTAGTAAAATGTACAATTAATCTACCTTTGACCCTTCCTAAAGTTCTTTTGCTGAGTAATATCTGAATGGACCATTATATGTTTAAACCTGATCAAAATATTTCTTTTTTGAGGAAAATGACAGCTTGTAGGAATCTAAGGCATGAAATAACTGGTCCTTCTACACCAAAAATAACTCAGCCCCTCAGTTTCTAGGACAAAGCATTAGAATATGTACTGGAGGGAACAATGCTGCAGTGGCTGGAAGATGGAGTAGAAGGCTTAATAGGTGTCCTCAATCTCTGAGTCCTGTGGTTTTGATTCTGTGATTCATATCAGAAATGTGTTGAGATGGGTCTTTGTCTTGCAAATGACACAGAAAGGTCAAAACATTAAAAAAGGGGATTCCATCTTGAATTTAAGTTCAGATGATCCGACTCTTCCATAAATCTTGCACTTTCCGATACTGGATTTAGATTTTCTGGTGGCATTGCTTTTTTGGACTGAACTTTTTGTAGAACTTATTGTAATTTTCTCCCCTTTCGCTTGCATGTGCTTCCTCCTCACCCAAAGAAAAGTGTTCAGTTATTCTCCCCCAGGAACTCTTGGGCCTGGTCTACACTACGAGTTTAGGTCGAATTTAGCAGCGTTAAATCAAATTAACCCTGCACCCGTCCACACAACGAAGCCATTTTTGTCGACATAAAGGGCTCTTAAAATCCATTTCTGTTCTCCTCCCTGACGAGGGGAGTAGCGCTGAAATCGACATTGCCGGTTCGAATTAGGGTTAGTGTGGATGCAATTCAATGGTATTGGCTTCCGAGAGCTATCCCACAGTGCACCATTGTGAGGAAAAGCCCTGCGAACTTTTGAATTTAATTTCCTGTTTGCCCAGCGTGGAGAGCTGATCAGCACAGGTAACCATGCAGAGCTCATCAGCACAGGTGACCATGCAGTCCCAGAATCGAAAAAGAGCTCCAGCATGGACCGTACGGGAGGTACTGGATCTGATCGCTGTATGGGGAGATGAATCCGTGCTATCAGAACTCCGTTCCAAAAGACGAAATGTCAAAACATTTGAAAAAATTTCCAAGGCCATGATGGACAGAGGCCACAACAGGGACTCAACACAGTACCGCGTGAAACTTAAGGTGCTGAGACAAGCGTACCAAAGAATCAAACGGAGAGTCCAGGACAGAGCCGCAGACATGCCGCTTCTACGCTGAGCTGCAGGCAATTCTAAGGGGGGCTGCCACCACTACCCCACCCCTGTCCGTGGACTCTGATGATGGGGTACTCTGTCGCCATGCCTGAGGATTTTGCGGACAGGGAAGATGATGATGAGGAGGAGGACGAGGTTGAGGAGAGCACACAGCACACCGTTCTCCCCGACAGCCAGGATCTTTTTCTCACCCTGACTGAAATACCCTCCCAAGGCAGTATCCCGGACCATGAAGCCGTAGAAGGGACCTCTGGTGAGTATACCTTTGTAAATGTAAAACATGGTTTAAAAGCAAGCGTTTTTTAATTATTAATTTGCCCTGAGGACTTGGGATGCATTTGTGGCCAGTACAGCTGCTGGAAAAGTCTGTTAACGTGTCTGGGGATGGAGCGGAAATCCTCCAGGGACATCTCCATGAAGCTCTCCTGGAGGTACTCTAAAAGCCTTTGTAGAAGGTTTCTGGGGAGAGCAGCCTTTTTCCGTCCTCCATCGTAGGACACTTTACCACGCCATGCTATTAGCAAGTAATCTGGTATCATTGCATGACAAAGCCTGGCAGCGCATGGTCCCGGTGTTTGCTGGCATTCAAGCAACATCCGTTCTTTATCTTGCTGTGTTATCCTCAGGAGCGTGATATTGTTCATGGTAACCTGGTTGAAATACGGGAATTTAATTAAGGGGACATTCATAGGTGGCCGTTCCTACTGGGCTGTTTGGCTGTGGCTGAAAAGAAATTCTCCCTGCAGTTAGCTAAGCGGGGGGGGGGGGGGGGGGGGGGGGGGGGCGGGGGGGGGGGGTCGGGGGGGGGGCGGCGGGCATTAGCGCTGAGCTGTTCGCGTTTGGCTAGCAGGGATCTTCCCTGATACCAGCCACGCGGTGCGGTGGGGGGAGGGTTAAAGCAGTCATCCCAGAGAAAAGGGTGGGGAGGTTAGTTTGGTTTCTACTGCTGCACGTTAACATGAAAACCGTAGCCCTAAATGGACAGCTCAACAGGCTTTGCTTGGTATGGGAAAGGAGGGCGCTGCTATAATGAAGGTTGCAGAAGCCGAAAGACTATGGCTTACCATGGCCGAATTCTGTTGCCTGGCGTGTTTGATCTCTAACACCAAAGCCGCAGGCACTCAATATAAGATGCAAAAAATGACCTTGTACCGAAATCACATGTGCTATGTAATGTGAATAGTGTTGTTCACCGTGAAAGAGTATACCCACTGTTCTGTAAAATGTATCTTTTTAAATACTTCTCTCCCTTTTTTTTCCTCCCGCAGCTGCAAATGTTTCAAGCCTCCCCCCTCCGTCCCAAATGCTATCTCAGATAAGGTGGCGAAAAAAACACATGCGCGATGAAATGTTCTCTGAGCTCATGCAGGCGTCCCGCACTGAAAGAGCTCAGCAGAAAGTGGAGGGACACAATGCACAGGACAGGAAAGCGGCCAGTGAACGTGAGGAGAGGTGGCGGCAGGAAGATCAGAGGAGGCAGGATGCAACGCTGGGGCTACTGCGGGAACTAACGGACATGGTGGAGGTTCAGGAATGTCAGCTGGAGAGACTGCCACTGCAGCCCCTGTTTAACTGCCCTCCCTCCTCCCCAAGTTCCATAGCCACCTCCTCACCCAGAAGCCCAAGAACGCGGGGGGGAGGCTCCGGGCACCCAACCACTCCACCCCAATGGACAGAAGGCTGTCATTCAACAAGTTTTGAAGTGGCCTTTTCCTTCCCTCCTCCCACCCCCCACCCGGGCTACCTTGTGAGTTATCTCCCTATTTTTATAACCAATTAATAAAGAATACATGGTTTTTAAACGACAGTGACTTTATTTCCAAGCTGTGATCGAAGTGGGGAGGGCGGTTGGCTTACAGGGAATTAGAGTCAACCAAGGGGGCGGGTTTTCATCAAGGAGAATCAAATAGAACTGTCACACGGTACCCTGGCCAGTCATGAAACTGGTTTTCAAAGCTTTTCTGATGCGCAGCGCTTCCTGATGTGCTCTTCTAATCGCCCTGATGTCTGGCTGCGTGTAATCAGCGGCCAGACGATTTGCCTCAACCCCCCACCCCGCCATAAACGTCTCCCCCTTACTCTCACAGAGATTGTGGAGCACACAGCAAGCAGCAATAACAATTGGAATATTGGTTTCGCTGAGGTCTGAGCGAGTCAGTAAAGTGCGCCAGCGACCCTTCAAACGTCCAAATGCACACTGTACCACCATTCTGCACTTGCTCAGCCTATAGTTGAACAGCTCCTTACTACTGTCCAGGGTGCCTGTGTACAGCTTCATGAGCCAGGGTATTAAGGGGTAGGCTGGGTCCCCAAGGATAACTATAGGCATTTCAACATCCCCAAAAGTTATTTTCTGGTCTGGGAAGTAAATCCCTTCCTGCAGCCATTTAAACAAACCAGAGTTCCTGAAGACGCGAGCGTCATGAACCTTTCCCGGCCATCCCACGTTGATGTTGGTGAAAAGTCCCTTGTGATCCACCAGTGCTTGCAGCACCATTGAAAAGTACCTCTTGCGGTTTATGTACTGGCTGCCTTGGTGGTCCAGTCCCAAGATAGAGATATGGGTTCCGTCTGTCGCCCCACCACAGTTAGGGAATCCCATTGCAGCAAAGCCATCTGCTATGACCTGCACATTTCCCAGAGTCACTACCTTTGATAGCAGCAGCTCAGTGATTGCGTTGGCTACTTGCATGACAGCAACCCCCACAGTAGATTTGCCTACTCCAAATTGATTCCAGACTGACCGGTCGCTTCCAGAGGGCTATCGCCACTCACTTGTGAACTGTGAGGGCTGCTCTCATCTTGGTATTCTTGCGCTTCAGTGCAGGGGAAAGCAAGTCACAAAGTTCCATGAAAGTGCCCTTACACATGCGAAAGTTTCGGAGCCACTGGGAATCATCCCAGACCTGCAACACTATGCGGTCCCACCAGTCTGTGCTTGTTTCCCGGGCCCAGAATCAGCGTTCCACGGCATGAACCTGCCCCATTAACACCATGATGTCCACATTGCCGGGGCCCGCGCTTTGAGAGAAGTTTGTGTCCATGTCCTCATCACTCTCGTCACCGTGCTGCTGTCGCCTCCTCGCCTGGTTTTTCAGCTTCCAGTTCTGCATAAACTGCCCGATAATGCGCGAGGTGTTTACAATGCTCATAACTGCTGCGGTGAGCTGAATGGGCTCCATGCTTGCCGTGCTATGGCGTCTGCTCGGGCAATCCAGGGAAAAGGGCGCAAAATGATTGTCTGCCATTGCTTTCACAGAGGGAGGGTTGACTGACGACATTTACCCATAACCACCCACTACAAATTTTTGGCCCCATCAGGCATTGGGAGCTCAACCCAGAATTCCAATGGGCATCGGGGACTGCGGGAACTGTGGGATAGCTTCCCACAGTGCACCGCTCGGAATGTTGATGCTTGCCACGATACTATGGACGCACACCGCTGAATTAATGTGCTTAGTGTGGATGCATGCACTCGACTTTATACAATCTGTTCCCAAAAATTGACTTCTGTAAAATCAGAGTAATTTCGTAGTGTAGACATACCCTTAGTATTAGATAGAAGCAGCTGTTCTGCTGTCTAGCACTAGAAGTGCTAAAGGTAGCACCCTTTAAAAATGCTCTCTAGTATTCTCTGTATGTACACTTACTATGGTAAGATCCATTGTCTACAGCCAGGCACTGAGGTACAACCGCATCTGCTCTAACCCCTCAGACAGAGACCAACACCTACAAAATCTCCACCAAGCATTCTCAAAACTACAGTACCCGCACGAGGAAATAAGGAAACAGATCAACAGAGCCAGACGTGTACCCAGAAGCCTCCTACTGCAAGACAAACCCAAGAAAGAAACCAACAGGACTCCACTGGCCATCACATACAGTCCCCAGCTAAAACCCCTCCAACGCATCACCAGAGATCTACAACCCATCCTGGACAATGATCCCACACTTTCACAAACCTTGGGTGGCAGGCCAGTCCTCGCCCACAGACAACCTGCTAACCTGAAGCACATTCTCACCAGTAACTGCACACCGCACCAAAGTAACTCTAACTCAGGAACGAATCCATGCAACAAACCTCGATGCCAACTCTGCCCACATATCTACACCAGCGACACCATCACAGGACCTAACCAGATCAGCCACACCATCACTGGTTCATTCACCTGCACATCCACCAATGTAATATACGCCATCATATGCCAGCAATGCCCCTCTGCTATGTACATAGGCCAAACTGGACAGTCTCTAAGGAAAAGGATAAATGGACACAAATCAGATATTAGGAATGGCAATATACAAAAACCTGTAGGAGAACACTTCAACCTCCCTGGCCACACAATAGCAGATCTTAAGGTGGCCATCCTTCAGCAAAAAAACTTCAGGACCAGACTTCAAAGAGAAACTGCTGAGCTTCAGTTCATCTGCAAATTTGACACCATCAGCTCAGGATTAAACAAAGACTGTGAATGGCTTGCCAACTACAGAACCAGTTTCTCCTCCCTTGGTTTTCACACCTCTACTGCTAGAACAGGGCCTCATCCTCCCTGATTGAACTAACCTCATTATTTCTAGCTTGCTTCTTGCTTGCATATATATACCTGCCCCTGGAAATTTCCACTACTTGCATCCGAAGAAGTGGGTATTCACCCACGAAAGCTTATGCTGCAAAACGTCTGTTAGTCTATAAGGTGCCACAGGATTCTTTGCTGCTTTTACAGATCCAGACTATGATATATGGTTGTAGTAGTTTCCAATTTAGCTACTGCAGGTGCCAAGTGTATAAGGGCGCCCACTGTGTCAGCAATGGATATCTATCTATCAACGCTTGTCGGACATGAACCATAGTGAGATGGTGGTATGTGCCCAAGAAGCAATTCTGTAGTCTGAAACAAACTCTGTCTTTCCTTTTCTAACATATTGTTGTAATGGATTTAGTTTGAACATGATGGAATTTCACAAATGTAATTAATATTGTTGGCATTCCAATCAGCATTGACATAAAACAAATGTTATCTGAGAACAGACTTATTTGTTAGTGAAACCAATATCCAAAAGTGATAATCCTTACTTGCATGCCAAGTGATAATCCTATTTTGTGAATTTATAGAAAAAAATAATTTATAGAAGGAAACTGTGTGACATTCTGAGATGAGGTTGAGGAATTCTTTAGAGTTGAGATGAGGAGAAAACTACTTTTTCAGCATTAAAATCAGCACTGCATACAAACTTAGCAGCATCGTTCCTGCTTGGCTAGAAACTAGAGGGATTTTAATGCAAATTGTGAAACATCAGTTTAATACTTTGAAAATTTGCATTTCAGTATATTGGGGGTAAACAATATTAACTGTTAAAATGGTGCTTTTGTTCTTTATTATCGAACACTTTTGCTAGTGAAATTTTTAACATGCTTAACATTCACAATTCAAATTTGATAGTTTTCACCTGAATTTTGTAAAAACTATTTTTAAAAATGCAATAAAACTATTGATTTGTTTTGAACTAAATACTCTGCTGCGATGTTTGCATCCCAAATATTGCAGCGTTGAGAACCTGACAGTAAAACTGACGTTCACAGTCCACAATGAGAGAAATTCAGAAAGTGTTTTACTAAATTTCAGGTTAGTAAATAATTTTAAACAAATCTCCTCCTTAAATTGAATGCCCCTGTGACATGGCCATAAATTCAGCAGCAATATCTCTAATATCTCATTAGCTTACTAATGTTTAAATTCAGAATATCTAGATAAGCAGACAACTTTATATTTTGATACTAAAGTAAAGCTGTTGTTTTTAAAATCCCATTTGTGGTATAATTATTTGCAAAATTATACATCTTCAAACTCCTCTTTGCAGTTTTCAGTGGATTACAGCTTCTTGTACTTTGCTTCACTATGTTAAAGATTTCTTCTTTGGTATAACTAACATGTATTGTAAGGATTTGGTGCATGTTTTTGTATTTCATGCTTTCTCTTTTTGCAGTGGGACTAGTTCTTACATTAAGTGAAAGATTGAGGTAATTTTTATTTATTTTTTGCATTTATTTTGATTAAATTATAAATTGATTGAAGTCAACATTCTCACTGAGTGGGTCTTTGTTCAGTTTGAAAATTAGATTCATTTTTATTTTCTTAACATGTAAAAATGTTAACTGCAAGTGAAATATTCATAAGTTACAATTATGGTTGTAAATCTCAACCAACTGTTACACAAGATATGTTTCCAATTTTTCTGAGTCTTGGCTTTACTTTCTTCAGTTATATTAATTTACTTCAAATTGATGTAGTTTCTTCATAATTAATCCAAGAGTAAAGGCAGTGTAGCTATGAGTTTAAAAAAAAAATACTGTTATTTGTTTGCAGCTCATTCTTATTTTGTATTAGAAAGAATCACTTCAGTACATTATTGGATACAGCACACCAACGAAGTATTCCAAATTCTTTCTTGCACTAATATTTGTTCAAGCTAACTTTACATTGGTAGAAAAGCTGATGTAATTAATGAACTAACCTGTTTTTTTTCCCCCTGAGATCCATTTAGTAGGTTTATGATTCATATGATAATTTGTCTCCTTCCATATTTTATGGCTGAAACCATAATATTGTTTTATTCTTAATTACGCTGTCTTCTTAAAACTACAACCAGCTGTTTGTAAAATAGAGGAGTTACTGTATTGTTGAATAACATGAAAATATATTTCCTTAGCTCTTAAAAATGTAATTATTATTTTCCCCTCTACATTGTGTTGCTTCCATGTTAGCTACTCTGACAGTGACACCTGTTTAATGGACAGATTTTGGTGTTTAAATTTCTGTGCCGTGATTCTTAAAATATTTCATCTTTCACTTTGATTAAAAATTTGTTAATCTTTCGAATGACAATCCATGCCACTTAGTGTCTTTCACTAATATAGACTAATTTTAATTTGGGTAATGACTTCTTTCTAAATTCTTAACTCCAGTTGCAAATGTATACATTATTCCTCCTTCCCTAAACTGTTGTGTATTGTATTGCTGTATAGCTACTTCTGAATATCACCCAGGAATGGCTGTATTTCAGCTGTGGAGAATAGTACTGGAAATCTAGTATCTAATGTCACAGAATAACTTGTGGGTGTCAAAAGCAAAGACTTTTTTCTAGCTATAAAGATGCTTTTGAAAGGTTTGTTTATACTTGTGTGCTGACCCCTCCTCCCAACCTGTTCGTTAATCGGGGATAGTGTCCACATTTAAGTGTGTGTTCACCTTTAATTGAAATTTCTGTTCTGGTGGATTTTTCTTAACAAGCATTTGAAATGCACAGTAGCCCTTTCTCTTCTTCATTCATACTGTCTGATGGAAAGAGTTTTGACCAGTGACAGGTAGATCCATAAACATTGGAAGAACACAGACTAAAGTAGTACATGGGGTGTGTTTTGGGGGAGAGGGAAGGATGGTTGAGAGTATTAAAAGCTGTGGCATAATCTAGCAGTTCTCTGATTTCGGCAATTCATAGAGAATTTGTTCTGCATGTACTAAACTGTTTGGCATGATCACTGCAGCACTGTTGATTTTGGACATTTTTGAATTTTTTGGTCAAAATATAGCTCAGAAAACCCTTTCTCAATAAAAAATACAGCTGAAGTGTGTTAAGTGTTTTAAGGCTTAAGATAGGGTAAATGTATCCTTTATTTATTCATTCCTCATAGGTACAAAGCACTTAGAGCAAAGAATAAAAACAATAGCAGGCCTACATAAAAGAGTAATGTTTACACCTTGGTAAATCATTCTCTGCCCAGCTAACTCCATCAGTTGGGAGAAGTAGACAGCCCTGGCTGAAAAAGTCTGAATCTCTGAATGGGGTTGCTAGCCTCCCCAGTTCTTCCTTTTCTAGGACTTTTAGGTTTTAGATCTTGCTTTATCCCAGACTTATAGCCTTGGAAAGAGTAAACATTCTAGACTGGATGGAGATATACAGGTCGTTCCTTCCCCCACTGATGGCCCAGCTGCTTTGAAGGTGTGTTTCTTAGGCTATCTTATCTCTGTTGTTTCATATCCCCTGGGTTTTCCCCATTTACAGCCTCCTTTGATTTAACTCCAGTAGCTATACTGGCAGACATTAATATAGACAAGGCTTCTAGTGGATGGCCTCAGCTACAGTGCATGCATTAGTTATATTTTCTCACTGGCAGATGTTTTAGTCATTTCAATAAAATTAAAGGTTAACATGTGGTCTTGTAATAAGCTAACTTTGCCATGTAACTTCCAATTTCATGCAGACTTCAAAGCTGCATACCATGTACGTTGGAATGCCTTACACAGGTCTAAGGCACTTTGTAGTAGGAAGGGCCTTTCAGCATCAATGCTTTTCAGAAACTGGAATACTGAATCTATAGGGGTGCTTTAAGGGTGCCCAATGCAAGAGCTAAATCTAGGATCTTGGTTTATCTTATTAAAACTAAATGTAAATAGTTCTTTGGAAAAGTGCTACAACCTGCCTCAATTACAAGACAAAAGTAGTGTTTTAAATACATTTAAAAAAAATTAGCATTGCAATGTCAGTGATAGGGTAATTGAAGGACTGCTGAGACGTTTCTACACTCTACATTTATGAAGTTCCCGTTTGCCCAAGACGCTTTGGTTTCTGTGAAACAAAATGAAAATAAATTAAAAGGCATGACTATAAAAATTGCCCTCCTAAGCCAAATAAAAATGAACAAATAGCTCTACTGAAAAGAGAGAGGGACAGAAATGGAAAGGAAGCCCTCCTGGTATAGTGAATGGCATAGCTTGACCAATGGGATACTTTCATGCTATCGCCAAGATTTTTTTCATAGGAGAGGTAGGGTCAGAGGTGAATTAAGCTTTTGTGGGGCCCTGGGCCAGAGCAAGTGGTGGCCTCTCCCCACCCCTTCTGCCTGCAGTCCCTCCCCCGCACTTCTACGGAGGAAAAGGGGCTGGGGCGCGGGGGCCTGCTGCCCCTCTGCCTGGTGCTCCTGACGGAGAGCAGGGGAAGCCTGACCCTGCTCCCTGCCAGGAGTGCTGGGCGGAGTGGGTCTGGGCGCGGGGGCTCCCATTTGCCCTGTGCCCCTGGGCGTGGGCCGTGTTGGCCCAGTGGCTAATCTGCCACTGGGCAGGGCATATACTTATGGGTCCTGCCATTTTTGTCTCAGAGCAACTTCTTTCAAATCAAGAGACCAGAGCAAGCCTCTTGCATTTGTCTACTACCAAAGCTTATTTTTTCCCCAAGTAACTTTGAAACTAAGGAATGAGGTGTAAAGTTCTGTTCTGGATTAGATATTAGTTGATAGAGGAAGATGTGGAAAGTGGTCAGTTTTTAACATGGAAGGTTAAAATAGGATGCCCCAAACAGGGCTAGTGTATGTTTATTACTGAGCTAGGGAAGGAGGTGAACAGGCAGTACAGAGGCAGGTGAAAATGAAGGTGGGAGGAACTCAAGGTCATGCTGAATGGAAAGAATAATTTGAACTGCGCATAGTATTGATTAGTTCTGAACTAACTACTTTGTCAGAAAAAAAGATCTAGACAACGTAGCTAGCTCAGTGAAAATCTCTGTTCAGTGAGAAGTAGTAAAAATAAAAAAATCAATGTTAAGATGTATATGCAATAATACAAAAAGTTATGCCATGACATAGATCAATGGTACACACTCACCTTGAACATTATTCACTTCTGATCACCCCACCTCAAAAGCTACATAGTAGAAACAAAGCATCCAGAGAAGGATGACTAAAACTAGAAGCATGAGAAGACCTGTATGTGCTTAGACCAGGGTTGGGCAAACTTTTTGGCCCGAGGCCCACGTTGAGGTATGGAAATGGTATGGCAGGCATTCGGAGTGGAACCCCCTGGCTTCCCCTGTGCGTAGGAGCCAGAGGGGGAAAATGCTGCTGCTTCTGGGAGCCGTGCGGAGTGGCTCCCGACCCTGCTCCCCAGCTGGAGCAGGGCAAGCCCCAGACCCCGCTCCCCAGCGGGAGCTTGAGGGCTGGATGTGGCCCACGGCCCATAGTTTGCCCACCCCGACTTAAACATTTGGGGTATGTCTACCCTGTAGCATAGTTATAAATGGCAGTGTAGACAGTGAGGCACAGCTTAAGCAACTAAAGATGCACCTGTACCCTACCCGGCTCTCTACGTGACCAAGCGGTGCCTCTCTTGTCTGCACTGCTATATTTAACAGTGTAGTGTCCTGCTGCTTTCCCACTGCTGGAGTCTTTCCCTGCCAGCAGGAAGGCTCCGGCGGGGGGAAGTAGCCAGGAAAGGCACCTCCTGCCACTGGGGCCTTTCATTGACGCATAGCTACATACTGCAGTGTGGCTACACATACCTTGCATGCAGCTGCCAGTGGTGTGCAGCCTTAAATGATTAAGACTGCTTAATTTGGAGACGTACTGGAGATATAGACTGGTAATCAAGTTGTCAAGTTATTTGGGTGCTCCTTTTTACTCAAAAAGAACAGGAGTACTTGTGGCACCTTAGAGACTAACAATTTTATTTGAGTATAAGCTTTCGTGGGCTACAGCCCACTTCTTCAGATGTAGCCCACGAAAGCTTATGCTCCAATAAATTTGTTAGTCTCTAAGGTGCCACAAGTACTCCTGTTCTTTTTGCGGATACAGGCTAACACGGCTGCTACTCTGAAACCTTTTTACTCAGAGCAACTTCTCTTAAATAGTGAAACGGGAGCAAGCCTCTTCCATTTACCTACCACCAAAACTTATTTTTCCCCAAGTAACTCTGTTGGGAAACTGAGGAGTGAGATATAATGCTAGATTAAGGAGTCACCAATGAAACTGAAAGGCAACACGTATGAGAGCTTTTGAAAACTTTACCCTGTGAAAAACAGTTTCCTTTCATCAGTGTCAAAAGTGATTTAGGAGTTTGTCCCCTTGAAACACATTGACACTTAGGCACGTGTGTGACTTTGGAGCCTTTGAAAAATGTATTCATGTTGAATAATTAAACTGGGGAACTCACTGCTTCAAGTTTAGGCCAAGAGTTTTGCAGGGTTCAAAAGTATTAGACATTTATGAATAATACCCAGTTACAGTAAACACTCACCTCTAAGGTATATAAACGTTTGTTTCAAGACAACTGCATAATTGTCCATCATGGGGTTTTACACCATTCCTTGAAGAATGTGCTATTGGCCACTGTCAGAATAGATGGACTCTGGATCTCATCTCCTATGACAATTCCTCCTTTCCTGTAAGTCATCCTACAGTAATATAAACAAAATGTTATTCCACCATGGTATTCCAAAATTGTAGAGTCCATTGCAAAGGAAAAATAACAGCAGTGTCTAGGAAGCATCCCAAACACTTTACAGTGTATTCTGTCTGTGCTATTGAGATACAGCAACTTTGTCAGCATGCTTCAAGTATTACTGTGCTCACTTTCCCTCTATTTCTGTAGTTGAAAATGCATGGAAAATGTTTAGATAGGTAGAATGTAATTACCTAGGTTGGTATTTGGCTAAGACACTGGGGCTGACTTCCTTACTTGTGCAAAATGGCTCTGTAATTAAAAAGTTGTCATGTCTGCTGTTTTTGTTATAAAAATTATGGCATGTCAAGCAGCCTGACCCCCTAATACTGAAAAGCTTCGAGCTACAGGTGGTATGTAGTTGCAGGTCACAAACATTTAGCTGAAAATGCCGGCCCAGTACCTAATGCTGCATCTTGCTAGCTAATTCTGTTCCTTAGTTTTGTAGTCTGTCAGGTTGACACAATTTGTCCATTGCCTCCATCTTGGCCTGCATTAGATTGTGGGGGAATTCTTTTGCCTTGTTGACTACCAACACCATGTTGTAAACAGTTCAGTCACCTAAAGGACTTATATAATTGAGCAAATAGTGGTCAGCAGGACTTGAAAAATGTACTAATCTGTTAGAAGCCTAATTCTAATAATCAGAGATAGTTAACCTGCGGATTTAGGCAGAAGATTTTTTTTACCCTCCTCATTCAAGACTTTGAGGCTTCACTTGTGAAGATTTTATAAACTCTAAAAATCTGAAGTGGTACTCACCACACTCCTCTATTTCCTAATGCATTTGTTTGAAAGTAATCTCTCTCTCTCTCTTTATTTGGCTTGCAGGTTGACCACATTTGCATTATTGTCATAGAGTTCAGATTGCAATCTGGGAGTATTAAACTAATACAAGCAGTCATTATTTACCCGATAACCAGGGCTTGGAAACTGCTTGCATACACCCATTTGCTCTGCTGACCCATTTCTGAAGCTATCATATTTGTTCTCAGGAACCTCAGCTTCTAGCTTTTGATGGTGAGAACCTCAAATGTAAGCTACCCAATGCTGAGATGTCTTTGAGTCTACAGAGAACCTGAAGTAGTAGCCTTGAGAGGCATGAACTGCCCATTAACAGCTCAAATGAGATGATCCCAGATCCCCACTGATCATTTCAATTACAGCTTGTATTACCATGGTAAGTAGGAGCCCTAATTATGGATTAGGACCATTTTGCTAGGCCAAAAAAAGTCTGACCCCAAATGTTTACAATCTAACAGTGAGTGGATACAGATAGACAAATGGAGGAATACAAGGAAACGTGAGAGGATAACGTTCAGCAGGCTAGGAGGTGGTTTCAACTCATCAGTGGCTTAACTTGGGTATTTTTGTAGGCATCATAGCAAAAGGGGGATAAAAAGGTACCTTTGGAGATGTTTACAGGGAGCTCCTTCCAGGTGTGATGATAATGGCATGGGACAAAGCCCGGAGGTGTTAGAAAAATTAACAAGTGGATGATGGCATGATTGGCACGCAGTTGATATTTTGATAGTGAACAAGAGGTGATAGGGTAGGCTGTGAAGAGCTTTGAAAGTAAGAATGAGCGGTTTGTGGTATAGTAGAGAAAGGGGGAGCTTAATGGATGAAGTCAAAGAGTGAATGTTGACATCAAACAGTTAATTTGTTGTGTAAGAAAGACGGAGGATCATAGATCTGTAATCATTTTATTGAGTAATGTCTTATTTCGGTGACCAAAGTGGATGGCATTTGGGAAATGTCAGTTTTCCCACCCAATCAAGGAATCAAGGCCATAGAACTGTACCTTCAAACCCTCTCTGGAGTACACAAGGCCTGAGACTTTAGCTGTTTTAAGTTTACTGAGTGCAGGTCTACACTTAAAACACTACACTTAAAACGCTGTAGCACTTTAATGAAGATGCTTCCCTGAGAGGCGGTAACTATGTCGATGGCAGAAACTCTTCTGCTGACATAAAGCTGTCTACATGGGGGATATGTCTGTATAACTGTTGCACAAGGGTGTGGATTTTTCACACTCTTGAGTGACGTAGTTATACCGATGTAAGTCTGTACTGTAGACCAGACTTTACCGTAGCTTACCTAACATCACAGAGTAGTAAGGGTCTGTTCAAACAGTTGCCATAGAAGTACATGTCAACAGTTAGGTATGGCCTACACTTAAAAATTAGACCGACTGTACTACATCGATTTGGGCTATGAAAAATGTAACACCCTGAGCAACATAGTTAAGTTGACCTAACCCTGGATGTAGATTTGGCTAGGTCGATGGAAAAATTCTTCAGTTGACCTAGTCACAGCCTCTCAAGCAAGATGGACAAAACTACATAGATGGAGAAGCCCCTTCTATATATGTAGGAAGCACCTACACTACAGTGACATAGCTGCAATGCTGTAGCTGTGGTGTCACTTTCGTGGGTGTAGGGTAGGTGTGCCTTTAGAAGCTGTAGCTAAAGCAAGAGCACTAATTTTTGTGTCCGCTGAAACATGCTCTGATTTAAACTAAATGAGGACTTTTAGTGTAAATAACAGTATGAAACATAAAATTTTAGATTGGACGACTGTTTTCCTCTTTCATTCAAAAGAAAAGAGGAAAGTACAAACTGATGGCATTATCCAATGAAAACTGTTTGGATATACAGCCAACAATTACTGTTTCATATTAAAATGAAAGGTTGCTGTTATGCCTTTCTACACTGATCAGTCTGGTTAGATAATGAGACTAGGGGGGAAAAAAAAACCTGAATCTCATCTTGCCTGTTAGATTCTGAAAGACTTTGGGGTGTATTTGTTTACTGTAGGTGCCCCTTAAACTTGATTTCCATTCATGTTTTTGAGGCCTTTCCTCTGCATCATTTGGACCCTAGCTCTTGAAATGACAAACGGTGGGGAAGAAGATGCTTAATCGGCTCTTTTGCTTTAGAAGCATTAGCAGCGTAGGCTCCATACTCCCTTTCTTTACTGCCTAGGAGACTGAAATTGTTTCACCTATTTGGGAATTTAATGCAGACAGTCCCAAATTGCCAATACCAGAGGTGTTTGACTAGAATTAGATTTATTGAGATCAGAGGAAAAAAATTAGATTTGGACAAAACAAATGTTAAGCATAGCATGTCTTGACGTGTAATCTGCTAATCCAGACTTCCTTTGTGTAGTTACAAGGAAATAGGCAGTATCTTTCATTTCTAGACACACATTCTTGCTTAAAAATCATTTTGGCAAACAGCATGTTACAAACATTGGTTCAGATTACAGGTGGCTTTTGAAAAATCCACACCCTTGCCCAGTGTTCACATCAACTCATCTAGATATTTGCCTAATTTTACAACAGGCTACATAAAAAGCACTGGCAAAGTCAGTACAAACTAAAATTTCATACAGACGAAGACTTGTTTATACTGCTCTATATACTATACACTGAAATTTAAGTACAATATTTATATTCCAATAGATTTATTTTATAATTATATGGTAAAAATGAGAAAGTAAGCAATTTTTCAGTAATAGTGTTTTGCAAGCAAGTAGTTTTTAAGTGAGGTGCAACTTGGGGATACGCAAGACAAATCAGGGTATGTCTACACCACAAATGTTACAGCGTGGCCGTGGCAGCGCTGTGATGTGGGCAGTGTAGACATGCTTTATCGCCGGGGAAGAGCTCTCCTGGCGATTTAAAAAAAAAACCCCCACCCCGAATGAGCAGTGGTAGCTTTATCACTCCCAGCGATAAAGCGCTGTCTATACTGGCGCTTTTCAGCGCTAAAACTTTTGTCACTCAGGAGGGGGGGTGGGTGTTTTTTCACACCCCTGAACGACAAAAGTTTTAGTGCTGAAAGTGGCAGCGTAGAGATGGCCTCAGACTCCTGAAAGGGGTGCAGTAGTCTGGAAAAGTTGAGAGCCACTGATTTAGAAGATGTATACAGATAATAAGTTTCCCAATCCTGTTTTCAGAGTGGTAGCCTTGTTAGTCTGTATCAGCAAAAACAACAAGGAGTCCTTGTCGCACCTTAAAGACTAACACATTTATTTGGGCATAAGCTTTCTTGGGCTAAAACCCACTTCATCAGATGCATGGAGTGAAAAATACAGTAAGCAGTACAGACACTCCCCGATTTACACAAGCGTTCCGTTCCAGAACGCCTTGCGTAAGTCAAATTTTGTGTAAGTCGGGAACATATACCCGACAATTACGCGCTCTCCACTTATGGAAAAAGTTCCGTAAGCTTTTTTTTTTTTTTTTAAGTGCGGATTTTTGTAAGTTGGGTTTGCGTAACCTGGGGAGCGTCTGTATAAACATTGTACTTGTACATGAAAAGATGAGTTGCCTTACCAAGTGTGGGGGGGTCAATGCTAACGAGGCCAATTCAATTAAGGTAGAAGTGGTCTATTCTCAACAGTTGACAAGAAGGGGTGAATATCAAGAGAGGGAAAATTACTTTTGTAGTGCTAACGAGGCCAATGCAATCAAGGTGGATGTCGCCCATTTCCAACAGTTGACAAGAAGGTGTAAGTATCAGCAGAGGGAAAATTACTTTTTGTAGTGACCCATCCACTCCCAGTCTTTATTCAGGCCTAATTTGATGGTGTCCAGTTTGCAAATTAATTCCAGTTCTGCAGTTTCTTGTTGAAGTGTGTTTTTGACGTTTTTTTGTTGAAGAATTGCCACTTTTAAGTCTGTTGTTGAGTGTCCAGGGAGATTGAAGTGCTCTCCTACTAGTTTTTGAATGTTACAATTCTTGATGTCTGATTTGTGTCCATTTATTCTTTTGCGTAGAGACTGTCCAGTTTGGCCAATATACATGGCAGAGGGGCATGGCTGGCACATGATGGCATATATCACATTGGTAGATGTGCAGGTGAATGAGCAGGTATGGCTGATGTGGTTAGGTCCTATGATGGTGTCCCTTGAATAGATATGCGGACAGATTTGGCAGCGGGGTTTGTTGCAGGGATTGGTTCCTGGGTTAGTGTTTTTGTTGTGTGGTATGTAGTTGCTGGTGAGTATTTGCTTCAGGTTGGTGGGCTGTCTGTAAGCAAGGACAGGCCTGTCTCCCAAGGTCAGTGAGAATGAGGGATCGTCCTTCAGGATAGGTTGTAGATCCTTGATGATGCTCTGGAGAGGTTTTAGTTGGGGGCTGTAGGTGATGGCTAGCCTACTACTCTAGAAAATTAGGTTGACCCAGCAACATTGCTCAAGGGTGCGAAAAATCCCCTGAGCGGTGTAGTTAAGATGACCTAAGGGATGGTCTACACTGAAAAGTTACATTGGTATAGCTGTCTCTCAGGGGTGTGAAAAATCCACACCTGTGAGAGATGTAGCTAAGCTCCCCTAACTCCTGGTGTAGATAGTATCCATTCATCAATCTAGCACTTTCATCAACCTAGCTACTGCTTCTCTAGGAGGTGGAGAATCCCTCCCATCAATGTAGTAGATGTCTATGCTGAAGCGCTATAGCAACACATATGTGCTGCTGTAGCATTTTAAGTCTAGACATAGAGTTAGGCTACCTTCCTTGCATGTGAGCTTGAAGAGACAGAATTCACACTTTGATAGTTCTCTCAATGTTGCTTGTACTTGATGTATCAAATAAGATTTATTGACTCTGATCTGACTAGTGGTCTGTTCACTCTTATTGTGACATTTGTGACTTCATGCAATTGATTTGTGTGGTGATAGATTTTGGAAATTTGTATTTAAATACATCAGTGTCTGAATATTGATTAGGGATGGCGTATATGGATGTTTGAACTGCTCTAATTGAAAGTTAGTTTCCAAAAGGTTTTACCAAAGTTTATGATTTGTTGAAATAAAGTTAATCCCTTGATTTTTGGAAAGTGTGTTGCATAATTTTTTGTTGTAGCTATTCATCAGCCTCCGTGTTCCCTCGTTACAGGTTAACATTTTCTGAAAGATCTGGATAAAATATTTTCTGCACATGGAATTCCTTATTTATTCTGGAATAAGTGTCCACACATGGAGTTAATTAGGAATAAACCCCATGTATAGACAAGCTGCTAAGACTGCTAAATCTGTTCTAGAGTATCTGGTTCAAATGAGAATAAACTCTGAGAAACAACTGGGACCTGGTTAACTCCATAACGGGTTTGTATCAAGGAGAGTGAACAGTCAGCATCCTCTGCCCTGTTCCAAAATGGTCACTGTACACAATATAGATTGAAAAACTCTTCCCCTTGGTTTCTGCCTTAGGACCACTTATCCTCATCATAGACCCTAGGTCCCTCTGACCAGAGGGGCTACTCAGACTTTTCATATGTCCAAAATGAGAAAATGAGCTGCACATACCACAGTGAGCCAAAAGGGATTAACTAACTTCTTCCTGCAAAGTCTGACGCTAACTAAAAGTGGATCAATATGAAAGCCCAACAACTGTGTTACAAGCAGTTTGGCTAGCTTTAATCCAATATTTAATTTCACTTGAACTGCTAACATTGAAGTTGCTAAGTGCAGCACTTGTCAGGAAATACCAAAGTCCCTGGGGGGTTTCCGCTTTCCTATGCAGCATGGGTCACTTGCAGGTTTAAACAAGTGTAAATGATGGATTCATTGTAACTTGAAGTCCTTAAATCAGGGGTAGGCAACCTATGGCACGTGTGCCGAAGGCGGCACGCAAGCTGATTTTCAGCGGCACTCACACTGCCCCGGGCCTGGCCACCGGTCCTGGGGGCTCTGCATTTTAATTTAATTTTAAATGAAGCTTCTTAAACATTTTAAAAACCTTATTTACTTTACATACAACAATAGTTTAGTTATATATTATAGACTTATAGAAAGAGACCTTCTAAAAACGTTAAAATGTATTATTGGCACACGAAACCTTAAATTAGAGTGAATAAATGAAGACTCGGCACACCGCTTCTGAAAGGTTGCCGAACCCTGCCTTAAATCATGATTTGAGGACTTCAGTAACTCAGCCAGATGTTATGGACAGGAGTGGGTGGGTCAGGTTCTGTGGCCTGAAATGTGCAGCAGGTAAGACTAGGTGATCATGATTGTCCCTTCCGCCTTAAAGTCTGAGTCTAAGTCAAAACCGCCTACGCAACCTTAACTTTGCCCCTGGTGTGTGCATATGGATAATACTGTCTTTAATTATATAATCACAACTTTCATCTTTTTTTCTGGAGAGCCTCTGCTTCATTTAGATGCTTATTGGTTGATGCACAGTGAATGTTGCAGGGGGGTACACCAGTTCATTTGTGCATTATTTTTGTCTCAGGCCTGTTTTCACTGTTACATATCTTATTCTACATCCATTTGTAGTGGAATGAGAAATCTAGCATAAACGCACTTTTATGTCCAATAAAATGTTGCAGGACTTTTATAAAACTTTGTTTTTAAAATCAGTGCACATGCATGAAGTCTTTGTTTTGGTGGATTTTTTTAGTTTTGTTTATTTTTTTTGCTTTAAAACTTTTTAACTTTCTTCTAGTACTTGGCAGAGTCTAAACTCACTTTCATTAGGTCACCTAAAACCATAGGTCTTAAGCTTAGGGACTAGCTAAATGATGAATTTTAATGTGCTACCGCAAACTGGAGCTATGAGAGCTGGGTTTTTTTATAATAAATATCTCCCCTCTAATATTTAAATAGCTGTACTGTGCTCAGATTTAAAACAAATCCTCCTCACACAGACGGCATGTTGAGTATTAATCCTGAAAGGAAAAGTTAGAGTTGGTGATAACCAATTGCAGAGGCCTTCTAGACAGGAACCACTGGGGCTACATTAATTATAGTTGTTGCTATGTGCTTGGCCTCCAATGACCAAGCACATAGCATCTGCTTTGCCTTGTAGTTCTTGATCACGTCATCTTCCTCTTCAGCTCATTTGAAGTTAATCCATATGTTACTGCAAAAGATTTCTTTATTGGCTACGTGTGTGTTCTGTAGAATTAAGTTAGAACAGTTTCATAGGAAAAATTACCAAAACTATTAAAAAATGACTTGTTACAGTTCCCTTTATGTAAAAGTGGAATCAGCCGCTTCCTCCTCCTTTGTGTTTTGGACTCAAGGGTTTTTGTGCACAAAATGTGAACTTAATCCAATATATATATGGTGTATGTTTTATGGAATGGATCCATGGACCCATGTTTGAATCAAGAAATCCACTTTTTCTTGACAAGAATTATTATTAATCTAACTACACCTCTACCCCGATATAACGTGACCCGATATAACATGAATTCGGATATAACACGGTAAAGCAGCGCTCCGGGGGGGCGGGGCTGCGCACTCAGGCAGATCAAAGCAAGTTCGATATAACGCGATTTCACCTATAACGCAGTAAGATTTTTTGGCTCCCGAGGACAGCATTATATTGGGGTAAAGGTGTATCTACTTCTTAGAATTATTTTACCCAAGAACATGAAGGGTAAAGGCAAATAAAGAACTGCTTTGTGAAATCCAGCAAGCTCTGTTGTCAGCAGTTTACCTCTTTGTATTCCTGGAATGTTGAAACCAATATGCATTTTTGTCAAAAGTTCTTACTGTGTGGTTGGTTGTATTTTAAAAAAAACCAAAAAAATTACATATGTTAGGTAAATTGTGTATGTAACGTTTTCCTTAGCTGGCTTTTTAGTGTTTTGTTGTTGATTTTCTGAGACACAGGGGGAAGGGATAGCTCAGTAGTTTGAGCATTGGCCTGCTAAACCCAGGGTTGTGAGTTCAATCCTTCCTTAGAGGTTTTTAAGGTCAGGCTTGACAAAGCCCTGGCTGTGATGATTTAGTTGGGATTAGGTCCTGCTTTGAGCAGGGGGTTGGACTAGATGACCTCCTGAGGTCCCTTCCAACCCTGAGATTCTATGATTTAGGGACCTGGGGCAAAAATCTGTTTGGGGATTGGTCCTCCTTTGAGCAGGGGGTTGGACTAGATGACCTCCTGAGGTCCCTTCCAACCCTTATATTCTAGCATAGTATTTGTAAAGGGTTTAACACATCAGGGTTTGAACACTTTTGTGATAGGGCTAAGAATTAGGGCTGCCAAACGATTAAAAACATTAATCGTGATTAATCATGAGATTAAAAAAATTGAAATTAATCGCAATTTTAATCGCACTTAAAAATAAAAAAAAAAACCTAAATATTTTTGGATGTTTTTCTACATTTTCAAATATATTTGTATACTGTGTTGTAATTGAAATCAATATATTTGGAAATGTGGAAAAACATCCAAAATATTTATCATTTCAGTTGGTATTCCATTATTGTTAAGCAGTGCAATTAAAGCGGTGATTAATCACAATTAATTTTTTTAGTTGAGTTAATTTATTCAGAGTTAATTGCTTGAGTTAACTGCTATTAATTGACAGCCAAACTAAGAATACTTATCAATATTTTAGGGTGGGTGAAGGGTAATGTTAAAGAAAAGTTAGCCATCTGCTTAGTTTAGTAAATTACATTATCTCTTTCATAACAATATTGAAATATGTTTCATTGGGATGCCACAATCCCAGAATTTTATCTGAATTGTTTAATTTAGGGCTTACTACTTGTATAGATCTTTTACAACTTTTGTGCTTTCAACATATAGTTATGGTAGGCCAGAGTAAGTAGAAGGAAGAATTTCTGGAAATCTCATTGGACTGGCAGCCAAATTTTTATTTACTTTTTATGATTTTTATTAATCTGCCTCTCTCCAACTTCTGTGAATTCATTAATAGTGACTAGAGCATCTTCCCAGCAGCTGTTTTTTTTTTTTACCATCAGTTTGTTTTAGCACATAAGAAATCTTTTGTTTGGTCTTCAGTGTCTCTAATACTGTGGACAGTAGTTAAATGTAAATCAGTCTGTCATGTTTTTGATAATGCCATGCACTTTGATATGTTACTTACCAAACTTAGTATATGTGTTTGAACAAAGGCTTTATCCCATATAGCTAGGGTGACCATATTTCCCAAAAGGAAAACGGGACAGTGCGTGGGGCTGGCTCGAGGGGAGGGGGCGCCCCCCCAGCTGTTCACCTGAGTGCACACACCACTCCAGCAAGACTGTCACTGGTTGCTCGAACCCTGCCCTCCCTCCCCATCCCCTCTGCAAGGCTGTCGCTCGAACCCTGTCGGACCCCTCTGCTGGAGCCCTGCCTTCCCCCCTGCACAGGGCTAGCATCTCTGCTTGCCCGCCGCACATTTCTCCACGCCGCACCCCACTTTTTTGACAAAAGGGGACATTTGTCCCGTTTGCTCTTGCCAACTGATCAAGTCAGCAAGAGCAAACAGAACAAATGTCTACTTTTGCCAAAAAAGTCAGGACGGCCAGAACAGGGCTTAAAAAAGGGATTGTCTTGGCCAAAACAGGATGTATGGTCACCCTACATATAGCTCATCTATCCACTTTCCTATTTAATCCTTCAGTGAAGTCATAATGCTGAATGTGTGACATAAATTTATATGGCAACAGATTAATATCAAACACAGGAATATGACTTCACTTGGGCATCAAGAAGCTGGTTTGAGGGGCAGGCAGCCTTCGTTAGAACGCCAGTACTTTCAATTATGATAGGGAAAAACAGAAAAACAAATCAGCCAAGCAAAATGCCACTTGTTTACATACCAGATTGCTTGAATGTGAAAGTCAGATATATTAAGCAAGAGCAATAATAAATTCAGTTAGCTTGTGGAATTCTTTATATGATGAAATATGTAATTAAAAATACAATAAAAACCAGGATAATGGTCACGGCCTTAATTTTCTTGGGTTTATTTCAACAATGATAGCTTGTGGCATAGTTCCATCTTCTCTCCTTACTGTTCCTCTGGTTGGCAGATTCCCTAAAATCCGCTTGATTTCTGTAAACTGGCTACTTCCCAGGACTGCAATACCTCCACTTCAGACTCTCTTCCTGTTCACCCATCTGACCCCTGCAAAAAAGCACGACATCCAGTTATACCCAAAGCTGATATGGCAAAGAACAATTACTCTGCTTTGTTAGAGGATTATTGATTCCAGAATAAAGTCACATTTATTTTAGAATAGTGTCCACATGGGACTGTGGTCTCAGATCTGGCACTTCAGAGTCCCAACTTCTCTTTACTACAGTGAGCTTTTTGTGTTTTCATTTTCTGTACTTGTATGCCTGTTAAGAAACTAAGTTATAATCTTTTCTGCAGCAGTGGAGAAGGGTGCATAGTCAGCTGAATATGAGCTCCTAGTGTGGCATAGTGGTCAAAAAGGCTAATGTGATCCTTGGATGCATAAACTGGAATCACAAGTAGGAATAGAGATTATTTTACCTCTCTGTTTGGCACTGGTATGACTGCTGCTTGAATACTATGTCCAGTTCTGGTGTCAACAATTCAAGACTGATGTTGAGAAACTGGAGAGGGTTCATGAGAAGAGCTACGAGAATGATTAAAGGATTAGAAGGCATGCTTTATAGAGAGAGATTCAAGGAGTGCCATCTCTTTAGTTTAAGAAGAAGGTTAAAGGGTGACTTGAATACAATCTGTAAGGGAACAAATACTTGTTAATGAGCTCTTCAGTCTAGCAGATTGTATAACACAGTGGTGTTCAATCTGTGGTCTGCAGACAGTGTCTACAATTTCCAAAGGAGTCCACACCTCCATTTGAAAATGTTTAGGGGTCCGCAAATGAAAAAAGGTTGAAAACCACTGGAACAACACAATCCAATGGCTGGAAGTTGAAGCTAGACAAATTCAGATTGGAAATAAGGCACACGTTTGTGACAGAGTAATTAACCATTGTAACAGTTTACCAAAGATGATGATGGATTCTCCATTACTGACAATTTTTAAATCAAGATTTGGAGTTCTAAAAGATTTGCTCTAGGAATTATTTTGGGGAAGTTCTATGGCCTGTGTTATGCAGGAGGTCAGACTAGATGATCACAATGGTCCTTTGTGGCTTTGGAATCTATTTATCTATTAAACTATTTAGTAAACTGGGTACACATTATTGTGCTCACGTGTCTTACGTGTGGAATGGAAAGCTTTCCATTTCGGCAGTATTCCTTTTTACACTGAGGAATAAATGTGGTTAAATTACATAATGTATGTTTTGTCTGCCTTCATAAAATCTTAGGGCTTGGCTACACTTGCGAGTTAGTGCGCATTAAAGCAGCCCCGGGCGCCCTACCTCACTACCCATCCACACTGGCAAGGCACGTAGAGCACTCTGACTTCAGGGCTAGAGCGCTCCTGGTACTCCACCTCGGCGAGAAGATTAACACTTGGTGCGCATTGGCTGAAACGCCCGGGCGTCAGTGTGAACGAGATGTTGGATTACTGCGCTCTGATCAGCCTCCGGAAACGTCCCATAATCCCCTTAAGTCAAGTGGCCACTCTTGTCATTGTTTTGGAATCACTGCAGGCATGCCGATATGCCCTTTGAAAGCTCCGTTTCTGACAGCCGACATGCTTATCTGCTACGAGACAAAGCAACCATTTCTGTGGAATGCTGTCTGTGAGAGAGAGGCGGGGGGTCTGTTGCTGTCTGAACTTACAAGACAGCATGCTGACATGTTCTCAGCCCCCCAAAAACCGCTCTCCCCTCACATACACACAACACACTCCCTGTCACACTCCACCCCACCCCCCTAATTTGAAAAGCATGTTGCAGCCACTTGCATGCTGGGATAGCTACCACAATGCACTGCTCTCTCTGGCTGTTGCAAGAGCTGCTAATGTGGCCACACAAGTGCGCTTGCAGCTGTCAGTGTGGACAGATTGGAGCGTTTTCCCTACTGCGCTCTACGAAGGCTGATTTAACTGAAAGCACTCTACATCTGCAAGTGTAGCCATGCCCTAAGTGGGCTCTTCCATGTTTTTAAAGGTTGGGAAAAATCACAGCAACCCTACTTCACTAACAGGTGGGAGAAGGCAGACTACAGTTTTTATTACAGGGAAGGTATTATCTAGAATGGTCTCCAACCTTTTTATTCCCAAGATCACTTTTTGAATCTAAGAGCAACCCAGGATCTACCCCTCCTCTTCCCCAAAGCCCTGCCCCGCTCACTCTATCTCCCCCCCCACTCGTCGCTTGCTTTCCCCCACCCTCGCTCACTGGGGCAGGGGTTTGTGGTTCGGGAGGGGGTGTGGGATCTGGGCTGGGGCCGAGGGGTTTGCAGTGTGGGAGGGGGCTCTGGGATGAGCCCTGAGCAGGGGGTTGGGGTGCAGGAGGGGGTGAGAGGTGCAAGCTCTAGGAGGGAGTTTGGATGCAGGAGGGGGCTGTGGGTTGGGGTGCAGTAGCGGGTACAGGGTGCTGGTTCTGGGAGGGGGTTTGGGGTGCAGGAGGAGGTTTGGGGTGCAGAAGGGGGTATGGGGTGCTGGCTCCGTGAGGAGACTCGGGCTGGGGGTTGGGGTACAGGAGGGGTTTTGGGGTGCTGGCTCTGGGAGGGGGCTCGGTGGGTTTTGGGGTGCGACCTCCTGCCGGGCAGCACTTGCCTCTGGCAGCTCCCGGTCTTCAGCGGGCGCAGTGAGGCTAAGGTAGGCTCCCTGCCTAGCCTGGCCCCACACGGCTCCCGGAAGGGGCCAGTGCGCCCCTGCGGCCCCTGGCAGGGGGCACGTGGCTCTGCGCGCTGCTCCTCTCTGCAAGCACCGCCCCTGCAGCTCTCCCGGCCAATGGGAGCTGCGGGGGCGGTGCTTGCAGTCAAGAGCAGCACATGGAGGGAGACCCCCAGGGCTGCGCTGGCCGCTTCTGGGAGCGGCGTGGGACTGGGGTAGGGAGGGAGTCTGCCTTAGTGGCATCCACGCTACACTGCTGCCGGAGATCACGATCGACTGGTTGGTGACCACTAATCTAGACTGAAAGATGAAAGCAGTGGTTCTTATGGTAGCAGTCTGAGTTCCTGAATTTTGACTGATCTCCTTAGGAGTGGTCATAGGTATGGGAAACACTTTCTTTACGGAGTGGTAGATCTGAGTCTTGGAAACATTTTCAGATTGCCAGTTATGAATAGGAACATTGTGCATACTGCAGGCTGTAGCTAAAACACTCTGGAAATATTGATATACTGTATGTACACAGCTTTGGATAATGTTCAGCCTGCAATATGTCTAGTCAGTGCTAATGATGTAAACCAAAAGGTTTGAACTATAAATCAGTTTTCATTTTCAAACCAGAAAGAACTTGAAATGTCCCACATAATTGTTAGAAACCTTAAATTTGTATGGCTTTGCATTGAACCAGTAGACATAAGAAGAGATGGAAGAACGACGAGGAATTTGTTACACGTGTTTTCGTGATAGGCAGTGTTATCCTTGCTTGGGCACTATCTTCAGTACGTTGGTTTGCACTTGATGGAGACCCTCCACCCTCACAGCTGCCAGGAGGCTCTGTAAGAGGGATTGTGAAGCGGAGAACCTCCCCCTTGCTGGCTGGAAGGGTGGGGAAGAGACTGAGCAGTCACTCCACCCCTTGTAGCCTCTGGAAAGGAGATTAAAATGTAAGATTCATCCTAGTAAGAAGATGAGTGATGGAACTCCCAAAGAGGGTCTAGGGACAGCACAATGATATAATTCCTAGCCCTCTTTCCCTTCCTAGTAAGCGTTGCAGGGGTTCTCTATAGTGCCTTGCCCTGAGGTGTTGCTGGTGAAAGCCCCACCCTCATCTTTCATATTTACCTCTGAGTAGGCTTAATTCTCTGGAGTAAGTGTTCACCCTCTCATGCTTGCCCACGTAAACAAAAGCTGTGAAACATATGTTCCAGTTAACTATATGAAAAACAGTATATTCAGACAGTAAGAATAAAATACGCCTGAGATATTTACATTAGAACTTGTAAGTGTCTAGCAGCAACCTATGCTTTCTCCAGACTCTTATCTGGTGGTGTGATGGGAGTATGGTTGTTCCTTGCTAAGTGCAGGAAGTGGAAGATAAAAAAACTATCCTCCTTGTTCTTGTTCCGTATTGTCAGTTGTTTGTATGTATGTGCAGGACTAATCAGAAAAGCTACTTGTGTATGTAGCAAGGTCTTTCTGAGCTGATAGCACCTTGCATACCATACTTCCTTTGCACCACTGCTGGTGCAATAACTGCTGATTTAAGTCAAATGTAGCTATCAAAATATTTTACTAGCTAGTGTTAAGTGACGTCCATTCATGTCTAAATACTGGTAACATGATAGCAGAAAATTCAGAAGCTTTAGCAATCCATTGCTAACATGTCATGATAGTTCTCGTGGGAGAAAATTCAGAGCGTGATTTCCCGTTGCCTTCCTTCTGATTTGTGGCTGCCATTGGTTACATTGTGATTTAACTCATCTGCCTTTCGATGGCATTTCCTCCATTGCAGGTCCCACTACCCACCACAGGCACTCATCTATACCATGCCATTGGTATTTCCTGTGGCTTCAGCCAGTCGCAGATGGTACCTTCTGCTGCCTTATGGTACCAGACTACAGTGTAGCATGACCTGATTAGAGTTAAATATGTAAATATTTCTAAATTAGCCTTGATTTAAATATGTTTAAGGCTGTTGTCATTCCATCTTGAGTTTAAAAATTGTGTCTGTGTATTGTGGGCACAAAAAATAGTGTCTGTGTGAGAGAAACTAAGGCTAGAGGGTAGCATTCATTATGAATTTCTCTGCGTGTTGTGATTACAGTGTACCTTATTTCTTAATGCTTACAAAAATATTAATGTGATTTTTTTTTTTCACGTTTTCCTTTCCTGCATTTATAGATCTCCCCTTCCTTGGCATAGACTTGTGTGACCTGTACTTTGTGCTCACCCTGTCCTCTCTCCCTGCCAACCCTCACACCTTCATTCATATGCCTTGCACTCAGATACAGGTCACTTATGCAAGGGAAGGGATTCTGCTGGGTCACAGGGCCTGTTTTCCTTTATGCAGTGCCACAATGACACTAACATAGGCTTAGGCCTGGTCTACACTACAGGGTTAGGTCGAATTAGCTGCGTTAGGTCGAATTAAAAATGACTGCGTCCACACAACCAACCCTGTTCCGTTGACCTAAAGGGCTCTTAAAATTAACTTCTATACTCCTCCCCGGAGAGGGGAGTAGCACTAAAATCGACCTTGCTGAGTCGAATTTGGGGTAGTGCGGACGCAAATCGATAGTATTGGCCTCCGGAAGCTAACCCAGAGTACTCTATTGTGACCGCTCTGGACAGCACTTTGAAGTCCGATGCACTAGCCATTTACACACGAAAAGCCCCGGGAACTTTTGAATTTAATTTCCTGTTTGGTCAGCATGGCCAACTCAGCAGCACAGGTGACCATGCAGTCCCCCCAGAATCGTAGAGTGTAGAATGTTTCTATGCTCCCCCTATCATCTCCATCCCTGAGGTTATCGCAGATTAGAAGGCGAGAAAAACGCACTCGCGATGACATGTTTTCCGAGCTCATGCAGTCGTCCTGCACTGATAGGGCACAGCTTAATGCATGGAGGCATTCAATGGCAGAGGCCAGGAAAGAATTAAGTGAGCGTGAAGAGCGGAGGCAGGATGCGATGCTGAGGCTAAAGGGGGAGCAAACGGACATGATGAAGCGTCTGCAGGAAAGCCAACAAGAGCACAGACCCCCCGCTGCATCCACTGTATAACCGCCTACCCTCCTCCCCATGTTCCATAGCCTCCTCACCCAGATGCCAATGGTATTTTCAGATAGTGCACTTACAAAAAGCCATTCTTCTTTAGACACTATATTTAAATCTCATTAATTTAAAGATTAATTACTGTAAAACTATTGACCATATTTTGTTCAAACTTTGGCATGTTTTTATAAGTCCCATTAAGACTTTGGAAAAATCAAACCATATCTGAAGATGGTGTATTTGTAATTTACTATAAATTGCACAAGAAATCCCAGTTTCATTGTATTAGACACAATTGTGAAGTAGACCATATTTTAAAACTTAATTAGCACGAGTTACGGTCAGACTTTCAGCCTCTACTCCGCAATGGCTAACTTGATTTCTTAACTTGTTTCATTAATGCTAATTTTTTTGCATTCAGTATAATAACTTTTCTGAAATTAATGTTGGCTACATGCAAAACCCACCCACACAATTCCTGAAAACCAAGGAAAAAATCCCATTAACGAAAACTGCATTAACCTACATCATAGTAATGAATGGAAAAAAGAGATTCCATCTCCACAAGAAACTCCTTTGTTCTTCCAATAGACTAAGAGAAAAGAAATCACCAAATTACACTTTCTTGCTTACCCCTGTATACCTAAAATAATCATATATGCACATGTTGTGATGTCATTTAACAAAAAACAAACCACCAATCCTCTTTTTGGTGCTTGGACTCTTAATTATAATATTAACTTTCACAAACCCTGTGTTGATATGAGAACTGGAAACTTTAAAGCCTGTTTTTGCTGCCTTTATTGAGCTCAGAGAGAAGCTGAAAGTAAATATTTTCCCAAATAATTATATGCAGAAATTACGTTTTGTGCAAGAGTGGTTTTCGCACATAGAAAAGATGGATGATTCATTTGTTCCTTTTAGAATGGCTTAAAATGGAAAAATGTGTCAATGGTGTACACGGAAAAAGTACTCTTTATTAGGGCTGTCAAGCGAATAAAAAAATTAATTGATTAATCGCGCTGTTAAACAATAATAGAGTACCATTTATTTAATATTTTTGGATGTTTTCTACATTTTCAAATATATTGATTTCAATTACAAAACAGAATACAAAGTGTACAGTGCTCACTTTATATTTATTTTTGATTACAAGTATTTGCACTGTAAAAAACCAAAAGAAATAGTATTTTTCAATTCACCTAATACAAGTACTGTAGTGCAATATCTTTATCATGAAAGTTGAACTTACAAATGTAGAATTATGTACAAAAAAACTGCATTCAAAAACAATGTAAAATTTTAGAGCCTACAAGTTCACTCAGTCAAACAGGTTTGTTTACATTTGCAGGAGATAATGCTGCCCACTTCTTATTTACAGTATCACCTCAAAGTGAAAATAGGTGTACTCATGATTCGGTTGTAGCCAGTGTTGCAAGATATTTACGTGCGCTAAAGATTCATATGTCCCTTCATGCTTCAACCACCATTCCAGGGGACATGCGTCCATGCCAATGATGGCTTCTGCTTGATAACAATCCAAAGCAGTGCAGACCGACGCATGTTCATTTTCATCATCTGAGTCAGATGCCACCAGCAGAAGGTTGATTTTCTTTTTTGGTGGCTTGGGTTCTGTAGTTTTGGCATTGGAGTGTTGCTCTTTTAAGACTTCTGAAAGCATGCTCCACACCTCCTCCCTCTCAGATTTTGGAAGGCACTTCAGATTCTTAAACCTCGGGTCGAGTACTGTAGCTATCTTTAGAAATCTCACATTGGTACCTTGCTTTGCGTTTTGTCAAATCTGCAGTGAAAGTGTTCTTAAAATGAACATGTGCTGGGTCATCATCTGAGACTGCTATAACATGAAATATATGGCAGAATGCAGGTAAAACACAGAGCAGGGAACACACAATTTTCCCCCAAGGAGTTCAGTCACAATTTTAATTAATGCATTATTTTTTTAACAAGCGTCATCAGCATGGAAGCATGTCCTCTGGAATGGTGGCCAAAGCATGAAGGGGCATACGAATGTTTAGCATATCTGGCATGTAAATATTTTGCAATGCCGGCTACAGAAGTGCCATGCGAATGTCTGTTCTCACTTTCTGGTGAAGTAAAGAAGAAGAGGGCAGCATTATCTCCTGTAAATGTAACCAAACTTGTTTTTCTTAGTGATTGGCGGAACAAGAAGTAGGACTGAGTAGACTTGTAAAACATCAGAGCCTACATTTTGTTTTTGAATGCAGTTATGTAACAAAAATAAATCTACATTTGTAAGTTGCACTTTCACAACGAAGAGATTGCACTACAGTACTTGTATGAGGTGAACTGAAAAATACTATTTCTCTTATTTTACAGGGCAAATATTTATAATAAAAAATAATATACACTTTGATTTCAGTTACAACACAGAATACAATATATATGAAAATGTAGAAAAACATCCAAAATATTTTATAAATTTCAACTGGTATTCTATTGTTTAACAGTGCGATTAAAACTGCAATTAATCACAATTTTTTTTTAATTGCGATTAATTTTTTTTGAGTAAATCGTGTGAGTTAACTGCAAATAAACCACAACCCTACTCTTCATTGAGAAATAACATAAAGAAGAGCCCTAGGAAGGGGACTACATGACTCAGGGATCTGAATACAGGATATGAAGACTTTCATATCCAGCTCACTAGTTTGAGTCTAGCCAGTGTCAGTGGTGATAATGTTACCATTGCATGGCTTTTCAGTGATCCATATAAAATTGATAATCTCAGTTCAGTTTCTAGTAGATAGGTGTTAATCATGAAAATTGCCATCACAGTTAACTAATGGTATAGTAACATTATAAGCAAACACCAAGGATTAAATGGGCAAGGAAAGTGACTCTTACTTGCAGAAGGTCGTTTTTAGAATAAATTTGAGAAGCTTATTTTTATTCATACTGTCTATTCTGTGGATGAATTAAATACTTTAAAGGCTCTCAAACTGCAGCTCTCTGACATCTTCCTAATGACCCACAGAGTGAAAACCTTTGAGAGCTAAATCAGAGGTATTCTGGGAAAGTCTCCATAATCTCTAGATTGCTCCATTGAATGAAAAACTGAAATATATGTGTACCATCATGATAACCAAGCTTCAAGAATACTAAATATACAAGTAAAATAACAATAATCAATTCTGTTTATTACAGACTTAATCCAGTGCACAAATGAGATGAATGTGAACATCCCCCAGCTGGCGGACAGCTTGTTTGAAAGAACTACCAACAGTAGCTGGGTGGTGGTCTTCAAGTCCCTCATAACAACTCACCATCTAATGGTGTATGGAAATGAGGTAATACAATTTCTTTAGTACAAAAATCGTATCTTTGCTGTAAAGATACATCATGGAGATGTCTTTGACTAGATACCTTTGTAAGAAAATCTTCAATATTTCTGCCCTTCTACTTACTAGGAAGTAAGAGGACTGTAAGAGAGGGTTCTTTTTCTATGCCAGTATTGTTTTTATTATCATTTAAAAAAAAAATTCAGAGAAATTAAAAAAAAAAAAAAAAAAAGTATGACGTAGGATCATAAGAGCCGAAGATGAAAGAGACTTACTAGGTCACCTAGTCATGCCTCTGACAAAACAGGCTTTTTCTGTATAGTCAGAATTGCTTGTACTTTGTATATTCTTTCCAAACTTTTTAGTTGGGGACCAACAATCTTTTTATTTATATTTTATTTAAAAATATGAAGAATGTTTACATGTGAGCAGTAGGCACCCATAATTAACAATTAAGTTTGCAATCAATTAAATATGAGCTAACAGCCCCAAATAATAAAATTAACATATCAGCTGATTACAAAAAAAAAGTGGTAAGCCCCATCCTGCTACATGCCCTCAGTTCTCCACAGAAACCTTGACAAAGTAGGTATTGTGGTGTTTCAATGATACAGCCCTATTTTTTAAGATGCTTAACCCAAATGAACTGTGGCTTGTGAACTTCCTGCATTTAAAAAGACTTAAAATTTTAGCTCTGATCTATAGCACAGTAGGTATTTTGAGGCCTTTTTTTCTTAAACCACCATTTGAATTTTAAAAATCAAGTTTGAAAAGTGGCTATTGTGTATAATCCATACGTGATATAATATGTATGGTATGGGCAATATTCAGATTCCCCTTCATGTTCAGTCAAATTTCTTTTACATTGAAACAATTGAAATGAAATTTCTCATGCAGTTCATAGTATATATTTGTCATAAGGAAAAAATAGAAAAATACCTTCTGACTTTTCATGGGATTCTACAAAGCCATTAACGCTACTCTTTGGTTCCATTAGTATCTGCACAGGAATTGAAAGACCCTCAGATACTAAGGACATGCCTATTCTACAACTGCTACAGCACTGCTGCTGAGCTGTTGGAGCACCATAGTATAGAAGCTTTCTGTGTTGACTAAAGAGGTTTTTCTGTCAATTGTAGTTAAGCCATCTCTCAGTTAGTAGGTCAGTGGAAGAATTCTTCTGTCGATCTAGCCACATCAACATCAGGGGTTAGACTAACTTAACTACGGTGCTCAGGCTGCAAAATTTTTCACAGCCTTGAACGATGTAGACCAAGCCTAACTGAGTCAGAATGTGAATGGAAAACTGTTCTGGATCTACTGCAGAGGTGGGCAAACTTTTTGGCCCGAGGACCACATCTGGTATAGAAATTGTATGGTGGGCCATGAATGCTCACGAAATTGGGGTTGGGGTACAGGAGGGGGTGAGGGATCTGGCTGGGGGTGCAGGCCCCGGGGTGGGGCCAGAAATGAGGAGTTCAGGGTGCGGGAGGGGACTCCGGGCTGGGACAGGTGGGGTGGGGTGCGTGGAGGGTGGTGAAGGCTCCAGCTGGGGGTACAGGCTCTGGGGTGGGGCTGGGGATGAGGGGTTTGGAGTGTAGGAGGGTGCTCCGGGCTGGGACCAAGGAGTTCGGAGGGTGGGAGGGGGATCAGGGCTGGGGCAGGGGGTTGGTGCGCGGGAGGAGGTCAGAGGTGCAGGCTCTGGGCAGCGCTTCCCTCAAGCAGCTCCCGGAAGCAGCGGCATGTCCCCCCTCTGTCTCCTATGCGGAGGTGCAGTCTGACAGCTTTGCTGCGCGCTGCCCCTGCAGCTCCCATTGGCCGCGGTTCCCAGCCAATGGGAGCGGCAGGTGTGGTGCTGGGGGGGGGAAGGGCAGCGTGTGGAGCAGAGCCCCCTGGCTGCCCCGATGCATAGGAGCCAGAGCGGGGAAATGCCACTGCTTCCAGGAGCTGCGCGCGGTGGCCCCCGACCCTGCTCACTAGCTGGAGGGCCGGATTAAAATGGCTGGTGGGCCGGATGCAGCCAAGAGTTATGAGAGGGAAAAAGACTCTTACCACCAGGTGATGATAACCTATAACTCCCCACATATAGCTTAGCAAAACTCAGCACTAGTGCGTATTAATTGCTGTATCCGTTCTCGGGGATCAGTTTTCAGAGGCAGAAATACTCAGTGACAAGATTTAGTATTAATTTTATGCACATGCTTGCAACAGGGCAGTTATCAAGATCTTTACCCTATGAATGAATCCATGTAATCCTTGGGCTGTAGAATTAGCTGCAATGGATAAAACTAGAGATTACAATAAGGATGTAACTTCTTCCATTTAGCAAGACTCTTGATTTGAAAATTCACTAAACTGCTGCCTCAAAATTCATTTTTCCAATGGCACTGGCTTTTCTGCCCAACTAATTTCTTCTAAAGTTAGCACATAAGGAAAAATTATGTGATGTATGACTTTCAGGAAGACATTTGTAATATGTGTAGTAGTACCCTTACTCAGACCAGCAGGGAGGAAGAGGAAATAAATTTGTTCCCATAGGTGCAAGTTATTCAGTTCACTCCAGATCCTGATGTCTTTTCACTGTAGCTTGTTGGAAACCTTTTGACAGAACTTTTTTGTTAATTTGTTGAAATGGAAATGTTTCCCAGATATGGTTCAATATCAGTGAAATTCTGCCAGAAACAAGGCAGGCTTCTTGGGGGCTTACCTGCCTACTTCCCCTTCAGCCCTCCTGATAAACTGCCCTGGACCCAGCACTCCCAGGATCTCCACAAAATGGAATGACCATTCTCCACCTAGCTCTCCTCTTCACTTTTTATACATCGGAAATCTTCTAAAGAGACTAAAAATAGGGCTGAGCGAGTCAGTATTCAGAATTCTTTTCATAGCAACCCTTCTTACTGGCTAGCAAAAAACTCTTCCTTTCTTCAAAGGGACTCTGAAGCATACATGTGTCCAGTAGGGATTTAACAGTATTTAATCCTAAACAAATGTTGAAAGGGTCATTAGAATAGCAGGATTAAGCAAATATTTCACAACTTCTGGAGAGCTTCCCCTCAAGAGAATCCTGTGCAGGCTAGAATGTAGCATTGAGAGTACAAGTACGAAAAGCCACGTGGCTGCTTAGAAGGCTGGGGAAGAGGTTTCTTTACTGATGAAAATTAACACCACCATGGTTTGGGGGGGGGGGAGGGAGGGAACAAAAGGGAATAAAATGCCTGTCTCTCTAATCCTCTGAAATATGATTTATAATCCATGAAGAGTACAGTAAAGTTGCTCTTCTAAAATGTTTTGAATAGAAAGAAAGAAAATGTAATCTTCAGTATAAAAGGCCAAATACAGTACTGGTGTTGGTTAGACATGCAATTCCTAAAGTATGAGATACAGACTAGACAGGATGAAACCTGAATTGATAAGAAAATTTCTCCTTTAGGTTCCTGAATTTATTTAATATGAATAAGAATCTTTATGTAGTATTAATAGTAAATCTTCATGCTGCTCAATATCTCTTAAATAAAATCCCATAATTATATTTAAAGGTAATTAAATTAGACAATATTCAGGTAAATATTTTAAATTTAACCTAAGTGTACAGGGAACTAAAGATAAAGCTTGTCAAGAACCCCTAGCTCACTTCTTGGTACAGGTAGACATTATTTCCTGGTAATCTACTGATACCCTGATTACAAATGCCAAAGTGTTGATGTAGGCAGTATAAGTGAAGAAAGCCTTTGTACTGCAATCAGTTCTGGAAGCCGCCACATGTGAGAGGTAACTGATTAAGAAGTTTTGAAAGAGACCTTGGCTGTGGATGCACACTGTACACCGTAAAACAGATATGGAAAAAAAAGTTCTACAGAGGTATGATCCCTAGCCCGCCCCAACCACAACGTGCACACTGAAAAATGAGTCCCTTTTTTCAGCTAGAGCAAAGCAACATGCTTATGTCTAAGTAATTTGTTTTGAAATACAGACACTCATTTTCAGTTAAAAGGTTTACATTTCATAGAGTGACTACTGCTAATCTGATCTGGTAAAAAAAAAAAATAGTATAGTTCTCTGCCAGTACATGTCAGAGCCTCTGACATTGTGTATGTGGGAGTAGGGGGATTTTGTCTCGTGAACCAGAATTCCTTGTGTAGAGCTCTGCTACAAAAGTAAACCAAATGAAAAACAAGTCTCTGCTAACGTTTTGAATGAGACAAAATAAAGCAACTGAGAAACAGAAGAGTTCAGGTCTGTAATACTTTTACTGCTAATTCACTTTCATTAAAGCAGGCAAGCATAGGATTATGTATTGTTAAAATGTACACTTTCCCTATTTATAGTAACTAAAAGCCTGATTTTGAGAGGTGCAGAGCACCCAACTCCAAATAATGTGAATGCAAGCTGCAGGTGCTCAGTGTCTTTGAAAATCAGACCTCAAATAAGTACTTTATGAAACCAATGCAATGTGAACCAAAGAATCACAAGACTGTTCTACAGCCAGCACTAAATTGGAACAGACCACAAGGACTTCGAAACCAAAGTTGAGTTTTTTCAAGTTCCTTGCAGGATGCTCTACAACCTTTGTTTAGAGTTTTTGATCTAAGCCTAGTCTTAAAAAGACCACTTGATCCTGTTTTTTAGGAGTTTCATCTTCCAGTTGTCATTTCTAGTTACCAAAAAGTTCCATCATAAGAAATATTGTTAGCCTCATAATCCTCATAAAATTGGTTTGGCATTAGAATTGCCAGGTTTACTTTGTAAGTAAAGGAGAAATCGTCTGCAAGTTGGAAGGCAACTTGTCAAACTGATTGTTACACGCCATCAGTTATCCTAACTTGAAATTGGTTTGCGTTCAGTATATCTTTGTATTTATTTAGCTCAAAAATTGCTACCAGCTGTGCAGAAAGATTCTACAAATAGATTGTTTGAAGAAAAAAGTTGTAATTATGCCAAATTTTAATGCCTTGTATCTAATTTTAATGCCTGTATGAGAAGTTTGCCCTCTTGTGGCTAATTCTAATTTAGAACAAAGGGTCCTTTAATCCTTCACCAATACCAGTTAAAATAGTAGTTAAACCCTGTATTCCTTCTTCACTTACAGCTTTGCCCAGAAGTGTGTGGGTTGTTTTGTGTTGTTTGCAAGTTACACTAATTTTTTTTTGAAAGTTTGATAGCACTGAGTTAACTAAACCGTTTAAGTGCAGAATTAAGTAAAATTCCAGCAAAGCAATAACTTCTTATTGATTCAAAATCTTTTTTTCTCCGTCTAGCGTTTTATCCAGTATCTAGCTTCCAGAAACACACTGTTTAATTTGAGCAATTTCCTAGACAAAAGTGGATTGCAAGGTAAGGTATCTTCATTATAAAAACTAACATGGTATTTTAGGGAATAATAAATACTTTATTTTCACAAGTTATGGTGAACTGCCTCTCTTCAGTAGTTTAAAAAATTGCATATCATTCCAAGAAGTGAAATTCTTCATTTTAGAACACTTCTGTGGATGTCATTCATAATCTTCCAACTGACTAGCATTTGTGGCATTGTAGAAAATACCGCCACATGGAAAGAATAGATAGATTTTTTTATCTTTTATATAGGTTTGATTTTAGTCATGCTATTTATTATAGTTCTGAACCAGTTTCCAACAACAGCCAATACAAGATAAAATGAGAGGTTAAAACTCCCATAATGTATTCCAGTTTCATCATGGGGCAGGAGAGATTTGTTCTTGATGCTGGCTGGTACTAGTTGAAACAAAAAGACCAATAGCACTTAATTTTTATTTAAGATGGTGGTCATCCAGCCTACCCTCATGCCTATGTAGGATTAATTAAATGAATAAATATGAAATAAAATTTTCAGTTTCCAGGTCGGAAGAAATCAATTCTACCAGGGAAGAAATCAATTCAAAAACTATTATTAATGTTGCATAGCGGTCCAGCTGAGATTGGAATCCCATTGTGTTAAGCACTGTACAAGCATATAGTAAAAGACAGGTCATGCTCCAAAGATAATGATTTGATCAGATCAGACTGTATTGTATTCTCTACACCAGGGGTTCTCAAACTTCATTGAACTGCCATCCCCTTCTGACAACAAAAATTACTTCACAACCCCAGGACGGGAGACCGAAGCCTGACCCTGCTCGGGTGGGAAGGGGGGCAAAGCCCGAACCTTACTGGTCTGGGCAGGGGGCCAAAGCTGAAGCTCAAAGGCTTCAGCCCCAGGTAGGGGGCTTGCAACCTGAGCCCCACCACCCAGGGCTGAAGCCCTCAGGCTTTGGCTTCAGCCCCGGGCAGTGGAACTCGGGCTTCAGCCCTGGGCCCCAGCAAGTCTAAGCCAACCCTGGCGAACCCATTCAAAGGGGGTCGGGACCCACTTTGGGGTCCCGACCCACAGTTTGAGAACCGCTGCTCTACACCAAAAACTTCACACATACTACCTCACACACTGGGGTCCTCCTTTTATTATTTATTTATTTATTTATTTTATTATTCTGCTTATTATTAATAATTATTATAGAATGATTGAATTCCATCTTGCAAAATTCTACTTGCCTCCTTGCAAGAAAGGGGTAAATAAAATTTTTAACAAGGAAATAACATTTGTAAATTATACATCGCATGTTAAAGAGTAGACAAATACATCTTTGTGCCTGAGCTACTCACTTTCATGTATTCTGCAAGGCTGGGAGAAGTATAACAAAATAAAAGGGCCAAAACTAAATGAACTCCTGTACATGCTGTAGTAGGGACCAATTGCTTGAAACTGTAAATTGTTTCAGTCAGATGTCTTTGTTTAGAGAGGTTTCAGAGTAATAGCCGTGTTAGTCTGTATCCGCAAAAAGAATAGCAGTACTTGTGGCACCTTAGAGACTAACAAATTTATTGTAGCAATAAATTTGTTAGTCTCTAAGGTGCCACAAGTACTCCTATTCTTTGTTTAGAGTAGGTATTGGGCAGAAAACAGTTACTGGTCCCTATTACTAGGTTTCCCCACTGCTGCGTGTAATTCTGTTCATGCATGGAGCTATTCTTAAAAATTTACTAATTTGCCTGTACTGAAATAGCTGTTTTGTCTCCAACTTTGCACTTTATATAGCTGCTTCAATTTTGTTTTGCCATAATTGTGGTATAATATACGTACTCTTGCTGATGGCTTTGGACAGCAGTTTTCATTGTGGTAAATGACTCAAAACCGTCAAGCTGAGACTTAATTTTCAAGGGTAGACTGGCATAGAATATGAAAAGAGACATTTGCCATCTAACTCCAGTGTTTCCTCTGGGGAATAAAGCAGAGGATAGGATTTCACGGCCTGCACTCATAGGAAATATTTTTGGATGTAATTAAGATATGTAAGTCTAATCCTACAATCTTTGCATGTGCAAACTCCCACTTATTAATGTCAGTTTAGTTTAGTGCATTTTCTAAAAGAGTACGTATGGACTTTGGCTCTGAAAACGTAAGACTTTTGTACATACATGTATGCTAGTTAAGAAATCTTACAACAAATAAATCAGTAAGCATATCTAGGCACTTTCTATGCTAGTATCCACAAATTTATATAAAAATACTTAATCTGCTCACTGACTTCCAGGAGATGGTTAACTTCAGACGGTAAAGGAAATTACACAGTTATGTGACATCTTTAGATATTTGCTATATCATGTATTCAGATTTTCAGGGTGTGTACTGTACAATGTATAGCTCTTAACACCACAATATTTTTAAATGTGTCAAAAAAAATTGAGACCAGTCTTTTGTAACCATTTTTAATATATTGGTGGATTAAGGGAAAACGTGTAAACAAAAACAATCTATAAGTGTATATCTTATTGCCTAGTCAGAATAATTGGCTTTGTATAAAAATTGACTGGAGGAGCGATAAGCTGTTGAAACCTTTTCTCTTTTAGGGTATGACATGTCCACATTTATCAGACGGTATAGTAGGTATCTGAATGAAAAAGCAGTTTCTTACAGACAAGTGGCTTTTGACTTCACCAAAGTAAAAAGAGGGTAAGAACTGTAGTTTTTATTTTTCTTATCTTTAAGATCTGGCTTGCAGTACATACAAACAAGCTGTTCTCAAATAACCAAGTTGAATATCTTTTCACTGGTATTGATCAATATACTCTGTGCAATATGCACCAAAAATGTCAGTGCAGTTGAGTTGTAATTTGTCTGTCTTCAGAAATTTTGGGGAACGCTGTCTTTTGAAAAAAATGAAATGGAAATCAGACTGTGCATCGGATTGAGGCAACCGGTGGTATTTACCTAATCTGGCCAATAAGATGTTCCTTGATATGCCAGAAAGCTGTCTTGTGTTTGGCACCATTGGTGTTTAACTACACATCTCATTTGAGAAGATTATGGAGATGGGCATTTATGTGAAATGCCTTGCTGTACCGTCCTGTTCCTTCTTCATGCCGCTCTCAAAGTGGCTGTTAGTACATTACTGTACAATGGTAATTACGCAGAATAACCATCATGCCCTTTTTGGGATGGGGAGTGGGGGAAGACATCTGATCAATTTACGTATCTATGGCATACAGTGGTCAACTGCTAGTTAAGCAACTGCTTTAGATATGGCATACGTTAAAGCCATGGTGGCTCTAATGTAGTTGAAGTAATAAATCAACCATGCTTCAAGTGAATGTTCACATGGATTCCGCTCTTGGTGGTCATGTTCCCTATTTACACAAGATCTGATTCTTTTGGCCAGCAGCACTTGCTGGGGCCAACCCTGCGCCCCAGGTGTCTTTTTGCCCCTCCCCCTCAATGTATAAATGGTGGGACCAGCCATCCTGTAGCCATGTTAGTCTGGATCTGTAAAAAGCGACAGAGTCCTGTGGCACCTTATAGACTAACAGACGTATTGGAGCATAAGCTTTCGTGGGTGAATACCCACTTCGTCAGACGCATGAGGCAAGGAATCCAGGTCTACGCTTACCTCGACAATGGATTGATCCAGGGAATATCACCTCTGTAGGTGATCTTAAAGCTTTTTCATTGGGCCTCAAAATCAATGGAGAAATACCCACACTTACTTTATTTCAAAGCTTAGAACTCATAGAAGCAGTGTCAGCAAGAGCTTATCTTCCACAAGACTCCAAACCATAGTGGACCGCATCAACTACAAGCTCACTCAAAGACATCAGTAAGACCATGACTCAAACTTCTGGGACATACAGCCTCATACTTCTGAGCTCATCTGCACATAAACGTCCTGGAACTGAGCCATCCACTTGGCATGCTAAGCATTCCTGTCTCAACTGCATGAATCTGCTATTCCAGGGCTGATCTAGCACCACAACTATGCATTATGTCAACAGACAAAGAGAGGCCAGGTCATCTCCACTCTGCCAGGAGTCCATTTGGCTCTGGGCTTAGTGTATTCATCACTGGACCGTGCCACTGGTCCTGCATCTTTCAGGTGTTCAGAGCTTGCTAGCAGATTACTTCAACAGACAGTTCTCAGACAACCACAAGTGGTTGGTCAAGAACCCAGTGTTGCAGAGCATCTTTCGCAAGTAGGGATATCGAAACAGACTTATTTGCAACAGACCAGAACAAGAAATGCCAAATATTCTTCTCCACGGGGGTTTCCAGTGCAGGCTCCCTGTCATATGCCTTTTTCATCCCCTGGATACCTGCACTGATATATGCCTGCCTTCCAACCCCCATATTACAGAGAGTCATGAGGTAGCTGAGGCAAGATACATGATTGATAATCATGATCGCCCTGATGGGGCCAGGCAGTTCTGGCATTTGGATCTGGTCAACCTCTCAGTGTAGCCCCCAGTCACTTTGCCTACGATGCCCAATAGCCTTGCAGAGCCATCAAATTCTACAGCTGGACCCATTGTTGTTATATCTGACAGCCTCAATCATGGCTGACTGACATCCCCCAAAATAATCTGTTGATCTGAAATTTAGAATATTCTGTTCCAAAGCAGGAAAGCGTCAACTAGACTGAGTTAGCTTCATAAATGAAAGAGGTTTTCTATTTGGGCATCTTGTCACCAGCTGTCTTCCCTCAACAACACCCATTCAGCTATATTGGACTATACACTAGTTCCGGGAATGTTAAACTTCATACACTTGATCTAATGGTATTAAGGTGGAATCCTTATAGACCATTACTTGGAGAGAATGGTTACTTACAGCAACTGTGGTTCTTAGAGATGTTGTCTACATGGATTCCATGACCTGCTCTCCTTCCCCATTACTGCAAAGTCATACTCCTCTGAGATTCTGTATTGGTGAAGGAACTGAGGGACGATTGGTCCTGATCTGTCTTTTATGCCCTTGGGGTGCTTGGGGTGGGCAAGAATATCTGGGGTGCAACTGTGGCCCCAACACACACTACTAGCGAAAAGAAACCAATCTTGTCCGCCTGGGGCACACGTGCACCAAGAGTATGATCCATGTGGACACCCCTCTTGAAGAAGCTCATCTAATGTAGGGTAATTAACCATTCTTTCACCACCTGACCAACAGGCAAAAGGACTATTTTTAATTGTAAGGAATTCTGTTAACAGGAGGAAGTTATTGATGGTGTTCGTTCCTTGACATTTTTGGCTTTTTCCAGCTGTAATAATTCTCAGCCTTTTGTGCTGCAGAGAGTCCAGTGGATTCTGATTTTTAGTTAGAACAAGCAAGAGGTTATAAGAGGTAGAAGTTTTGACTTTGGTATCAAGTCTTTTTACATAAAGTGAATGTTATTTTTAAGTCCGTGTAGTGTAGAAAGCAAATGTTTACTATCAATAATTCTTGTTTATTGTTCGTTTCCTCCTAGGGCACCTTCTTTTTCTCTTAGCATTTGTGTCTTCTCTGGATATCTAGTTTAAAACATCAACCAAATGAAAGTTAAATAGACCCAGATAACTGATCCAATTATTTTATTAAAAAAAGTGTCAAATGTAATTGTAAAATCTTGTTCAGTGTTCCTGTAACTGCAGATTTCCACATACAGTGTATTTATAATCCTACATTTTACGAATGCTTTTAAAAGATCTTAGAGAGACAAGGTGGGTTAGGTGGTATCTTTCATTGGACCAGTTTCTGTTGGTGAGAGAGACAAGCTTTAAAAGATCTTGTCACACTGATTTGACTATTGTTTTAGGTTTCACTAATAAACCTAGATTTACAATTGAAACAACATTTAGGCAATTAGAAAAGTGTAGGCAACTTCTGTTTCAGAAATAGGTTTCAAAAGCTTATTTGAAAAGGTTTTTTAAGAATTTTGTAAAATCTGTCTTTGAAACAAGCTTTTAAAATGCTGCTAATACTTCTATAGCCACCTACTGCATCATAGATCGAAGTGTAATAGTTTTGAGCATGGCCGTTTCTGTTGGTCTCAGAGAATAAAGATCAGTCCTTGAAGACCCCATCACAGGTGCTGTCTTCTGGCCAAGGAGAGTTGGATGTGGCTCTTCTGGACAATCATTGCCATTCTTTTTGCCAGACAACTTGAGTATCACAAGGCGTGCCTCTTACTTCAGTCGTTAGAATATGCTGCCTCTGGCATTGCTGTTCTTTTGATCTGTTTCATATGCTCCAGTGTTTCATATTAACTAATAAAATATTCTTTCATAATCCAATTGGTGGTTTGTTTTCTGTTTTGTTTGCATAATAGGGCTGATGGAGTCATGAGGACAATGAACACAGAAAAACTCCTTAAAACCGTACCAATTATACAAAATCAGATGGATGCACTTCTTGACTTCAATGTAAGTTTAATTTCTGCACACATCAGACACACTGTCAATTAACACAGCTGGACTTTTCCTCCACAGCTTTTCACAAGCTATGAAAACAAGTGATGCAATATATACAAAGTAAAATTCCCTTCCATATTTTTAACATGTTGTGTCCAGTCTAATATAGTTAGTTTGAGGAGCAAAATACGCCTGGAACATTACCTAGTAGCTGGTACACTTATTTTAAAGTACTGATGTCTCAATAAGATGACCACTTCATTAATGTTCATTTAGGGGTACATGCGTTTAAGAAATTTTTTAAATAAACAAAACTTATTCTAATTATTCTTTTGGCCCCTCTTAATCTGTGATATATTAGTCATGTATTTTTGCTGACCTGCTTTTCTTTGATTATTTAACTTGTCATCTTTGATGCTGATAGAGGTTCCATTTAACTTGGAAACAGTCCATTTGCTAATGGAAAGCAGGACTTTGGGTTAGAATATTGAAACTTTATTAATTGGAAGTTTTCTGATAAAATGTCAATCCAGATGAGCTAATTTTCTTTTCTAATCTCCCTAGGTCAATAGCAACGAGCTTACAAATGGTGTAATAAATGCTGCCTTCATGCTTCTCTTCAAAGATGCCATTAGACTCTTTGCAGCATATAATGAAGGAATTATTAACCTTCTGGGTAAATATTACTCTACTCTGCAGAATTAGTTTTGTGTTTTCAATAAGCAAGGATATATAATTTTTTTCAGAATTTATAGCTATTTGGATCTTTAAGGAATAAGACAAAGCAGTACATGAAGATAGAATGTTTTAAGAAAATCTTAAGTTTTTTGGGACAGCTTTATTGCCAAGGATTCTTTTGCTTTGTTAGTACTTTCCTTACATGTAATCCAAAGTATGCAATTTCCTAAAAACAAAGTCCAAGAATTTTTGGCATGGAAAATTTATTTTTCCTTGAACTGGTTTTCCGCCTGTCACTGAGAACCTCGACTCAAAATCAAATAGCAAAATTGACAGTTTTTTCTCCACTGTGAATTGTTAAAGAAGCATAGAGAGTTTAACTTCCATAGTTAGAACTTAATTCTAACAATGTTTATAATCCAGTTTCTAGGAAAAGGCAGGTGTTAGTAATGGGAGATTCGATTATTAGAAATGTAGATAGCTGGGTCTGTGATGACCGGGAGAACCGTATGGTGACTTGCCTGCCTGGTGCGAAGGTTGCGGATCTCTCAAGGCATCTAGATAGACTTATGTGTAGTGCTGGGGAGGAGCCGGTGGTCGTGGTACATGTAGGTACCAATGACATAGGGAAGGGTAGGAGAGATGTCCTGGAAGCCAAATTTAGGCTGCTAGGGAAGAGACTGAAATCCAGGACCTCTATGGTGGCATTTTCAGAAATGCTCCCAGTTCCACGCGCAGGGCCAGGGAGGCAGGCAGAGCTTCAGAGTCTCAATGCGTGGATGAGACGATGGTGTAGAGAGGAGGGGTTCACGTTCATTAGGAACTGGGGAAACTTCTGGGATGGGGGGAGCCTATACAGGAGAGATGGGCTCCACCTAAACCAAAGTGGAACCAGACTGCTGGCACTAAACATTAAAAAGGTTGTAGAGCAGTTTTTAAACTAGGAGATGGGGGAAAGCCGACTGCTGCAGAGGAGCGTGTGGATCGGACACAGACTTCTCTTAGGGGAGAGTCTGATGATAGAGAATCTCCAGGTTATAGTCAGGAGCAGAGGACTGAAAAGTATAATGTAAGGGCCGGATCAGATGATAAACAGTCACATAAAAAAGAATCTGGCACATCAGAAGAAGGCAGGCTAGTAAACAGGGACAAGTTTTTAAAGTGCTTGTACACAAATGCCAGAAGTCTAAATAATAAGATGGGTGAACTAGAGTGCCTTGTGATAAAGGAGGATATAGATATAATAGGCATCACAGAAACCTGGTGGACTGAGAGCAATCAATGGGACACAATCATTCCGGGGTACAAAATATATCGGAAGGACAGAACAGGCCGTGCAGGGGGAGGAGTGGCACTATATGTGAAAGAAAGTGTAGATTCAAATGAAGTAAAAATCTTAAGCGAATCCACATGTTCCATAGAGTCTCTATGGATAGAAATTTCATGCTCTAGTAAAAATATAACATTAGGGATCTATTATCGACCACCTGACCAGGACAGTAATAGTGATGATGAAATGCTAAGGGAAATTAGAGAGGCTATCAAAATTAAGAACCCAATAATAGTGGGGGATTTCAATTATCCCCATATTGACTGGGAACATTTCACTTCAGGACGAAATGCAGAGATAAAATTTCTCGATACTTTAAATGACTGCTTCATGGAGCAGCTGGTACGGGAACCCACAAGGGGAGAGGCAACTCTAGATTTAATCCTGAGTGGAGCGCAGGAGCTGGTCCAAGAGGTAACTATAGCAGGACCGCTTGGAAATAGTGACCATAATACAATAGCATTCAACATCCCTGTGGTGGGAAGAACACCTCAACTGCCCAACACTGTGGCATTTAATTTCAAAAGGGGGAACTATACAAAAATGAGGGGGTTAGTTAGACAAAAGTTAAAAGGTACAGTGACTAAAGTGAAATCCCTGCAAGTTGCATGGGCCCTTTTTAAAGACACCATAATAGAGGCCCAACTTCAATGTATACCCCAAATTAAGAAAAACAGTAAAAGAACTAAAAAAGAGCCACCGTGGCTTAACAACCATGTAAAAGAAGCAGTGAGAGATAAAAAGACTTCCTTTAAAAAGTGGAAGTCAAATCCTAGTGAGGCAAATAGAAAGGAGCACAAACACTGCCAACTTAAGTGCAAGAGTGTAATAAGAAAAGCCAAAGAGGAGTTTGAAGAACGGCTAGCCAAAAACTCCAAAGGTAATAACAAAATGTTTTTTAAGTACATCAGAAGCAGGAAGCCTGCTAAACAACCAGTGGGGCCCCTTGATGATCAAAATACAAAAGGAGCGCTTAAAGATGATAAAGTCATTGCGGAGAAACTAAATGGATTCTTTGCTTCAGTCTTCACGGCTGAGGATGTTAGGGAGATTCCCCAACCTGAGCTGGCTTTTGTAGGTGACAAATCTGAGGAACTGTCACAGATTGAAGTGTCACTAGAGGAGGTTTTGGAATTAATTGATAAACTCAACATTAACAAGTCACCGGGACCAGATGGCATTCACCCAAGAGTTCTGAAAGAACTCAAATGTGAAGTTGCGGAACTATTAACTAAGGTTTGTAACCTGTCCTTTAAATCGGCTTCGGTACCCAATGACTGGAAGTTAGCTAATGTAACGCCAATATTTAAAAAGGGCTCTAGGGGTGATCCCGGCAATTACAGACCGGTAAGTCTAACGTCGGTACCGGGCAAATTAGTTGAAACAATAGTAAAGAATAAAATTGTCAGACACATAGAAAAACATAAACTCTTGAGCAAGAGTCAACATGGTTTCTGTAAAGGGAAATCGTGTCTTACTAATCTATTAGAGTTCTTTGAAGGGGTCAACAAACATGTGGACAAGGGGGATCCGGTGGACATAGTGTACTTAGATTTCCAGAAAGCCTTTGACAAGGTCCCTCACCAAAGGCTCCTACGTAAATTAAGCTGTCATGGGATAAAAGGGAAGGTCCTTTCATGGATTGAGAACTGGTTAAAGGACAGGGAACAAAGGGTAGGAATTAATGGTAAATTCTCAGAATGGAGAGAGGTAACTAGTGGTGTTCCCCAAGGGTCAGTCCTAGGACCAATCCTATTCAATTTATTCATAAATGATCTGGAGAAAGGGGTAAACAGTGAGGTGGCAAAGTTTGCAGATGATACTAAACTACTCAAGATAGTTAAGACCAAAGCAGATTGTGAAGAACTTCAAAAAGATCTCACAAAACTAAGTGATTGGGCAACAAAATGGCAAATGAAATTTAATGTGGATAAATGTAAAGTAATGCACATTGGAAAAAATAACCCCAACTATACATACAACATGATGGGGGCTAATTTAGCTACAACGAGTCAGGAAAAAGATCTTGGCGTCATTGTGGATAGTTCTCTAAAGATGTCCACGCAGTGTGCAGAGGCGGTCAAAAAAGCAAACAGGATGTTAGGAATCATTAAAAAGGGGATAGAGAATAAGACAGAGAATATATTATTGCCCTTATATAAATCCATGGTACGCCCACATCTCGAATACTGTGTACAGATGTGGTCTCCTCACCTCAAAAAGGATATTCTAGCACTAGAAAAGGTTCAGAAAAGGGCAACTAAAATGATTAGGGGTTTAGAGAGGGTCCCATACGAGGAGAGATTAGAGAGGCTGGGACTCTTCGGCTTGGAAAAGAGAAGACTAAGGGGGGACATGATAGAGGTATATAAAATCATGAGTGATGTTGAGAAAGTGGATAAGGAAAAGTTATTTACTTATTCCCATAATACAAGAACTAGGGGTCACCAAATGAAATTAATAGGCAGCAGGTTTAAAACAAATAAAAGGAAGTTCTTCTTCACGCAGCGCACAGTCAACTTGTGGAACTCCTTACCTGAGGAGGTTGTGAAGGCTAGGACTATAACAATGTTTAAAAGGGGACTGGATAAATTCATGGTGGCTAAGTCCATAAATGGCTATTAGCCAGGATGGGTAAGAATGGTGTCCCTAGCCTCTGTTCGTCAGAGGATGGAGATGGATGGCAGGAGAGAGATCACTTGATCATTGCCTGTTAGGTTCACTCCCTCTGGGGCACCTGGCATTGGCCACTGTCGGTAGACAGATACTGGGCTAGATGGACCTTTGGTCTGACCCGGTACGGCTTTTCTTATGTTCTTATCTTTTGTATGTATTATATTTGGCTGGCTATGAAGGTCTTTATGTTGTTGCTTATCCCTGTGAAATGAGTACCTGCTCTAAACGATAGCATGATCTATCACACAGGGCCCTACCAAATTCACGGCCATGAAAAATGCATCACAGGCCATGAAATCTGGTTTTTTGTGTGCTTTTACCCTATACTATACAGATTTCATGGGGGAGACCAGCGTTTCTCAAATTGGGGGTTCTGACCCAAAAGGGAGTTGCAGGGGGGGTCACGGTATTGCCACCATTACTTCTGCGCTGTCTCCAGAGCTGGGTGGCCAGAGAGCAGTGGTTGTTGGCCAGGCACCTAGCTCTGAAGGTAGCACCCTGCTAGCAGCAGCACAAAAGTAAGAGTAGCAATACCATACCATGCCATCCTTACTTCTGCGCTGCTGCTGGTGGTGGCTCTGCCTTCAGAGCTGGGCTCCCAGCCAGTAGCCACCGCTCCCCAGCTGCCCAGCTCTGAAGACAGCACCGCAGAAGTGGGGGTGGCAGTACCACAAACACACACCCCCCGCCTCCCCAAAATAACCTTGCAACCACCATACAACTCCTTTTTGGGTCAGGATCCCTACAATTACAACACCGTGAAATTTCAGATTTAAATAGCTGAAACCAGGAAAGTTACGATTTTTAAAAACCCTATGACCGTGAAATTGACCAAAATGGACCGTGAATTTAGTAGGGCCCTACACACAGAGTATGCCTTAAAGGCTGAATTACTTATATCTTTTAATGTGCCACAACTCTGGAGGGGCAGAGGAACTTAAACCTGTAAGTAATATTAAAATTTAAGTTAAAAAATTTAAGACTGATTTTAGCAGCTTATTCCTGGTAGTAAACTAGGCAGACCTAACTTCTTCAGGCACCCCAGCATGTTTGGCTCATTCTGGCTCCCCCAAACTCTGTTTTCTCTTGCGGGAACAAGCCTTTTTAAATGGGCATGTTTTTTCTTCTTCTGTGTTCCTGGGCTTTGGCCTTTCTGGTCCAAAACTGGTTTCTCAGGTTGGCTGGGAAGTAGGTAAAATCTTCAAAGCTAACAGTTCAAGCATTGTCCCTGGCAACCCACAAGTGTTTGCAGAGTAAAAATCCCAATAACCAGGTCAACATACAGTATTCAGAAACTACAGAGCAGTTTCAATTCAGTCACACCCCCTTTGGTATTTTTTAACTGGTGGGAGGAAGTTAATTTGTGTTCATTGTTACAGCTGCCTCTGTAAACAGCCTACTAGTAACTCCACCTATTTAATCAACTTTTTATGTTTGTCAGATAACCTTGTGGCTTGGCATTGGGGTTTCCTTACCTGATTTCCAAATACAGATATATGCACTGAAATCTCTGACCATGTTAAACATTTTTGGAGACTGAACCAAAAACATCAAGTGCTGGAAAAGGGAAAATGTACAAAAATCATTAATTTGTGTCTTTATCTTGGCCAGCATAAGCATTTACTCCGATATTAATCTTGCCTGCTTTTCCATCTCTCATGCGGTATCATAGTGGCCTCCACCGTTAACGTGGAAAAGTGAAGAAACAAGGCTGCAGATACTTTTTTTTCATAGTGATGAGTGAAGTAACTTGTCTTGCATTATAGTTACTTGTACATGCTCTCTGTTTAAAATATATACAGTATATTTATTTCTAATGTGACTTTTGAATACTTTTCCCATTTTCAGAAAAATACTTTGACATGAAAAAAAACCAGTGCAAAGAAGGCCTTGACATATATAAGAAGTTTCTCACTAGAATGACAAGGATCTCAGAGTTCCTCAAAGTTGCAGAGGTAAACCTTACTGTGCCAAAATTGCCCTCATGCTCAAACAGTTTATAAAATACTTAACTCTGATAAAGCAGCTACGTTTCCTTTCCATTTGGCAGATTTAATGTCCATCAAGGAGCATTTTATCAGAGTTTAATAACAAGGGGACAAGCTCAATAAGGGCCTGCATATTGAAAGAAATATTTTTTTTAACAGTTCTTTGCTGAGAAGTAGCTGTTCTTTGCTGAGAAGAGGATATAAGAATAAACATATAAATGTCCTACTGTATAAGAGGCTAGTGGCTACTGTGGTCCAGGGAGACATTGCATGTTAGCTTGTATACACACACAAAATATAGCTGTGCTTAGTTTTCTTTAAAAGTAAACTTAGGAAGAAGAAAAGTGTGTGTGGTGGTCTTTTTCTTTCTGTGAGACAACGTCTAGCCCTTTTTTGTTTGGCACCATCAATTCTGCCATGTCAAACTTGAGGGATGAAAGAATTTGAGGTTCAACATTAAATGAGAATGCAATGGCTGAAGATGATAGGGGATTTCACAAGGAGTTTTACAGCATCTAAAAAACTTCTGTTGCATGCAATGTGTTTTTTCTTGGTTTTTCTTGTTGATTCAGTGGGTAGCTGCATGCATTCTTCTGAAGCTTTGCTGAACTAATGTCCTTCAGACGAGATTTCAGTCTGAGCAGTAGAGTGCTAATCTAAGTGTCCTGGTCAAATTCCAGAAAGGGTAATTACGTTCTGCCTATCTAAAATTCTCCCTGCAGTTTGTCTGATATGGTACTTATCCTCACTTTACGATTCTAAACTGTTGTGTAGTGTCAATCTGCACTGTGAAACCCATATGATGTTTTACAACAGAGATGGCTGCTGTTCAGTTAAGATGTCTATGTTGTATAGCTGGTAGAGTGATTTGGAACTCGGAGGATAAAAGGGGCTGTATCAATGCAATATACTATTTTTGTACTTCCAAATACATACTGTGTCAGTAGTTCTCAATGCTTGCGTTCTGTAAACTACTTTGTAAGAGAAATGCTCTCATGAATTTCCCTTCCTAACACAAACCATCACCTGCTTGGTTCTCAAAATCTCTTCTGTGGACCATCAGGAAGAGCACTCCAAACTTAGGTTTGGTAACATTTTAAACTCACTACAGCCTAATGTATACATAGATTTTATTTTGATTTCCTTTGATTTTTTTTACATCTGTTTTAATCTAAAAATGTAGAGCTCAAATTATGTAAACTAAAAAGAATACAGAGGATTTTTGCTTTCCTTGCGTGACAGCACGTTAACGTGGTTTCTCCTTTTTAGCAGTGTAATCTTTAAATAAACACTAGTCAGTTCTAAAGCTCATAAATCTGTTTTGTTACAGCAAGTTGGAATCGACAGAGGAGACATACCAGATCTTTCTCAGGTACATAAACTGTTATGCATATGTGAATACATGTTTCTTTCTTTCTTGGGTTGCATGTTCAGAAAAATGTGGAGTCATGTATTGGTTTTCTTGGATACATTATCACCATATTCTTAAATTATGAGATGAGTCGTGACTAAATTGAACTCTAACCAGAAAGTCTTTCACTCACAAATTCCAGGATCCTAATGTATGAAAATGCAAACTAATTACAGTTGCAATATATTACAATTGTCAAATTAATGTCATTTTGAGAGCAGAAAATAGAGAATTAAAATCAAATATTTGAAGAAACATGAAATTCCTAAGTTTAAAACCATTTTTAAAGTATGATGGAAACTGATCTGTTTGTAGTAGAGGCCCACGTAATGCAGCTTTCACAAATGAGATCCCTTAGCAAGGTGGCTACTCTAAGCAGAAGGCTTCAAAGTGCCAGTTGATTACTCGTAAAGACTTTGTTTGTGTATGTGTGTATTGCCTCAGATGGGTACAGCTTCCTTTTTAATCTCAGTTGGAACATAGACTACTCATTTCAATTGTCTATTTTCTTTATGCCTTTTCTTAGTGTTTATTTTCCAACATGTTCATGGATTGCTTTTTTGATAGGCGCCATCATGAGAAGGGCCCTACCAAATTCACGGCCATGAAAAATGTGTCATGGACCATAAAATCTGGTCTCCACCATGAAATCTGGTCTTGTGTGTACTATTACCCTATACTATACAGATTTCACAGGGGAGACCAGTGTTTCTCAAACTGGGGGTCCCAACCCAAAAGGGGGTCGCGGGGTGGGGTTTGCAAGGTTATAGTAGGGGGGTCGTGGCATTGCCACCCTTACTTCTGTGCTGCCCTCAGAGCTGGGCGGCTGCAGAGTGGCGGCTGCTGGCTGAGGGCCCAGCTCTACAGGCAGCAGTGCAGAAGTAAGGGTGGCAATACCATACCAGGCCATCCTTACTTCTATGCTGCTGCTGGCGGTGGCGCTGCCTTCAGAGCTGGGCTCCCAGCCAGCAGATGTCGCTCTCTGGCTGCCCAAATCTGAAGGCAGTGCTGCTGCTAGCAGCAGCAGAGAAGTAAGGGTGACCATGACCCCACCTACAATAACCTTGCAATGCCCCCACTACCCCCTTTTGGGCCAGGACCCCTACAGTTACAACACTGTGAAATTTCAGATTTAAATATCTGAAATCATTACATTTATGATTTTAAAATCCTATGACCATGAAATTGACCAAAATGGACTGTGAAGTTGGTAGGGCCCTAATCATGAGTAATAGAACTGGCATAGTAGTGGATGATATTGTACCACCTGATAATATAAAATACTTTGCTCAAGTTATTATGTTCTTAGTGCCAAAATACTGTGGTGTCAATATTTTGAGCTGTAGACCATGTCCGGTTACCCTCAGTTGCATTCTCTGGCACTGTGGTGACAGGATCATACCTTTCTTTTTTATTTTTTTTAGCTGGTGCCTGGTTTTGTCTTGGATTTTTCATATCTATGCCCTCACTGCCCTTTTGCAGGCACCAAGCAGTCTTCTTGATGCTTTGGAACAACATTTAGCCTCTTTAGAAGGAAAGAAAATCAAAGACTCCACAGCTGCAAGCAGGTATATGTGCCTTTGTCCTCTTATACAGTTGTGTTAAGAATCAAATGTTAGGTTCCTTACTTTGAAATTCCCATCCTGAAATAGTCTGTATAGGTTGTGTTGAAATGAACATCATGTTGCTGTTGCAGCACTGAAACAGTTGATGAATTTGGTGCTGTTGACAGCATAGTATTTGTTGGTTAAACAACATAAAGCTTTCCAGTCTCAGGCCATGTCTACACTACAAAGTTTTGCCAATTCAAGTTACATCAGCAGACAGCTGCTACAGTTACTATATTGCTTGTCTGCGTGCATACTTGGCTCCCTGCGTCTGCTTCTTTCCTTCTTAACTCCTCAGCTGACCCCTTAACTCCCCTGGCTCACGAAGCCATACACCAGCCACTTTGACAGCAGCAAGGAAAGATTCAACTGCAGACTCAGCAGGTGCACAATGATAGTTGAATATGCTTTTGATAGATTGAAGTGTCACTGGCATTGTTTACTCATTAGACTGGATCTGTATGAAAAATATCCCCTTGGGTATAGTTGCCTGTTGTGTCCTGCATAATATCTGTGAAGACATGGGAGAAAATTTGCCAAAGGAGTGGAGGGTGGAATGGAACGGCTATTTGCTGAATTTGAACAGCCAGACACAAGGGTTATCAGATGAGCTCCATCCTCTTATGCCAGTAGCCTGTTAACTTCTGCAGGCCCCATTGCAGTAATCACTGAGGGAAAGCGTCCTTCTGTGGAGGAAGAAATAAGGCTGCCACCCCTAGAAAAGCTTCTAGAGAGGATTGCAGCGTACTTCTGTGGAAGTTTCATCAACATCTCTCAGGAGGATTCAAGAGTCATCCTTGTGTACCTAAACAAACTGCCCTGCCTAACTCTAGAGGGGAATGAAAAGCAGATAGCAACTCTACCTTTTTGTTGTACTACTACCTCTACCACTACCTCTTCTACCCCTAAGCAATCTGCTCATTGATGTCAGCTCGTTCTGAGCTGTGCTTGCACAGCCTCTTCTCTCTACAGGCCCAAGAGATCCATTATCTCCTGGCAGCTACTCTAGGCAGCAGTGCGTCTGGGGTATGTAGCCAGCATGGTCAGCCAGGCAGTTTCGCACAACAATGGAAAGCAGATAGAGGTGTGCTCACCATCCTGTACAACCAGGAAAAGGCATTTCAAAAATGTGCAGGGGTTTTAATGGGGTTTTGAGAGGGAGCTTGAGGTGTACGTGACCCCTGGGTAGTGGAGTTCACAATTGTGGCCAGAGCGGTCAGTGTTTGGCATTGTGAGATAGCTGCTGGAGAACTTCTAGGGTTGACATAAGTAATGCAGTGTCTACACCTGCGCTGCATCGACCTCTGAACATCAAGCATGGCTTAATGCCGCTCAGGGAGCTGGTGTTCTTACATTGGCATAATGGGGCACTTTCATCAGTGGGAGACAAATTAAGTGTAGACAAATGCACAAGTAGGCTTATGTCGACCTAACGTTGTATTGTAGACCAGGCCTAAATGTAGTGCAACTAGAGTAGACAGAACTGAGAACAATTCACATAATGGTAGAAGCCTTCATAATGGTAGAACTTTCAGACTTCACCTTGAGACTCTGTAACTTTTGGTGCCTTTGCTTGCTGCTTGGAAATCTTTAATTTTCCATACCATTAATTAGATTGTTCTTATAAATCCGTGTTGGTATTTCTGTAAAATACTCAACACATATGCATGCTCTTCATTACATCTTTTAATATCTCAAGTTGTCCTTTTGTTTCTCAGAAAAATACTGAAATAAAGAGTCGAAATACATGAGTGTGATCAGGCACTGAATGGCATAAAAGGTGGTGGCGGCGGTGGCGATGAATGGCCCCACTGCTTTTGTAACATTTGTTAAAATGCAAAATAGTCTAGGGAATTGGAGGCTCTTTGGGAATGTCCCTGGCGATAAAATCATGACAGTCAGCTGCTCTTTGTTGTGTTGCTACTAAAATTTAAGAAAAACAAAATTAAAAATTTCACTTCCATGTAACATGTTTATATTGACCTTAAAATATAAGACTGTAACTTTTAAAACTACATTTTAGTAGGCTAGTGCCAGTTTTCAATGATTTTGTCCTCTTCCTGTACTTGTACTGTCAAAATTACAATAATGTAAAATAAAATCTAACTGGTTAATTTTTTACTGGAGTATTTAAGACTAAAATAACAATTTTTGTTTCTCTCAGGGGTTCTCAAACTTCATTGCACTGCGACCCCCTTCTGACAACAAAAAACTAAATGACCCCAAGACGGGGAACAAAGCCTGAGTCCGTCTGATTCCCACTTCCCCGGGTGGGGGAGCCAAAGCCCCAGCCAAGGAGCCTGTAACCTGAGCCCTGCTGCCCAGGGCTGAATCCAACAGGCTTTGGCCCCTAAAATGGGGTCGCGACCCACTTTGGGGTCCTGACGCATGGGTTTGAGAACCGCTGGTCTATCTTAAAAGTAAAGCAGATTTGTCAAACCAAATTTTTTTCTAACTGTTGTATATTTTCCCATTATGTTTTTAAAATGTGATCACAAATTTGAAAGAACCACAGGATTGATTAAAGAATTAGAAAACCTGCCTTATAGTGAGAGACTCAGAGCTCAATCTATTTAGCTTAACAAAATGAAGGTTTACAGGTGACTTGATTATAGCATATAAGTATCTACATGGGTAACGGATATTTAATAATCGGCTCTTCAGTGTATCAGAGAAAGGTGAAACATGGTCCAGTAGCTGGAAGTTGAAGCTAGACAAATTCAGACTGGAAATAAGGTAGACATTTAATGGTGAGAGGAATTGGCTATTGGAGCAATTTACCAAGGGTAATGGTGGATTTTCTATCACTGATCATTTTAAAATCAAGATTGGACCTTTTTCTAAAATATGCTCTAGGAATCATTTTGGGGAACTTCTATGGCTTGTGCTAAACAGGAGGTTACCCTAGATGATCACAATGGTCCTTTTTGGCCTTGGAATCTGTGAAAACTCTTGCCTGGGAATGTAATCCATTGGATCAAGCGCATAGTCTCATAATTGAGCCAGATAGTTTGCTTAATTTAACTGTATTTTAAAATAGTAGATAACTTACCAGAACTTTCTATTCCTCCACAAAACATACAAATCTCTCATTTTAAGTTGAATTTTCATAAATTAACAGAGGAACAGAAAAAATCTACAACATGAATTCATATGAGGCAGCTTGGAAGGGACATATCTAAGGGGAGTGATCACAGAGCCAATGTACAAGAGAGTAGATAGCACCATTTCTAGACATTCCTATTTTGCAGTATAGGCACTTAAATTTTGCACTGCAATATTTTATTAACGTAATTTCATTTTTTTAAAGTAACACTTTTTATATAATCTCAGATTTGTGTGTCATACAGGCTAAGATTACAGATTCTATAAAGGAACTGAGAAAAAACAAGCAAAGCGTTTTCGTATCCGCTGTTCCCATCATGTGACACATATATGAACAACCAGTTTTTTTTCCCCTGTCCAATTATCAGGGCTACCACACTTTCCAATGCAGTCTCTTCCCTTGCAAGCACTGGCCTGTCTCTCACTAAAGTGGATGAAAGGGAAAAACAAGCTGCATTAGAGGAAGAGCAAGCTCGTTTAAAAGCTTTAAAGGTAGGTGTTTTCCTGTTTACAGAAAAGTTAAGGTCACTTTTGTAATCACACGTACTGTGCGTATGCATCTCGTTGGAGTTTCTTATAATATGTCATAAAAGTTGTGGAGAGTTTTCCCTTTATCAGTTATTCAGTTTCTAAAACAGGCATGTAACATCTTTTAATCCTGCAAATGTACTGGCTTTTCTTTCTGTATATAAATAGACATTCATACTTGGCTGCCATCTTATTGTCTGAAATAAGTAAAGAGAATTCTTTAGAGTTTTGTTTTACTTCAGAAGCCATATACACAAACCTTGTTTCTGGATTTCTTATGCCAGCTCACTTTCCCAACAGGAACAACGTCTAAAAGAACTTGCAAAGAAACCTCATACCTCTTTAACGACAGCAGCCTCTCCCGTGTCTACTGCAGTGGGATGCATAATGACCACCCCAGCCATTGATATTTTTTCCACCCCCAGCTCTTCGAACAGGTATGTTTCAGTAGTTATGCTTTAGTTATTAGTTAGCTCCAGCTGAAGTCATCCAGCTGCACTGTCATTGTGTGTTGGAAAAATTTACTCTTACCTAGAATCCATCCATAAGTGATTTTTGATAGATATTTCAATGAGAACATCCCATTCATATAAGCATGACATATAGAAATAATTTTTCCTCCTCCCTCTTCAGATTAATTTGATGATAAGCTGTTTAATGACCCTTGTGATTCTTCTTGTTAATCTAAATGTCAGTTATGCTCATCACATGTACTCCCTTCCCTCAAGGACCTTACTAAATAGATTGGCAAAGGTCAGATATAAATTCTCACTGATGGGTCCAGAGGATGGTGCTTAATTTAATCTCTCATCTGTATTTTTTAAATGGGTTACTGATGTGGGTGACCATTAGTGGGTGTTTCAGAAGAGAATTTGAGGGCAGGAGTTTGAATGAAGAGGGGGTGAGTGCCATTAGGGTAAAGGAGCTATGCAAATTCTGTCACAGAGAATTACTTAATGCTTGTCCTGGTCTCCCATACCAGCTGTTCCTGCTGTTCAGTTCTGGGCTTAGTTTATAAAAATACTATTAGGCCTGGTTTACGTTACAAAGTTAGATGGACATAAGGCAGCTTACGTCAACCTAATTATGTCAGTGTACAAACTACAGCATTGCCCCCGCCGATGTAAGTGACCTATTACATCGACATAACTCCACCTCCACAAGAGGTGTAGGGCTTAGGGTGACACAGTATCTGTATAGACACTGCTCGTTACTTACTTAGGCTGTTGGCTGTCATTCTTGTCAAGAAGGCCGATCACAGTCGGGCTGTCAACCTGGGGCTTCACCTAGAGCCCAGCTGCACCCCACCCGCACCTGAGGCTCCCAGCTCACCTGTTGCCCGGGTTCCCTGCTTGGAGCCAGGCTGCCTCTGGCTCCCTGCTCCCAGCTGGACTGCCCCCTGGGATCCCCGCTGGACTACTGCCTGGGCTCCCTGCTCCCAGCCAGGCTCCTGCCCAGGTTCCTGGTGAGGATCTGAGAACCAAAGGTGGGGGGCAGCTGTGCTCCCGCTGGGGAGCTGTGCATGGAGCTGAGAGGCTGGGCTTTCAGACCCGCCCCTCTGAAGTCTGTGGAAGCACTTCTGGTGAGGATGTGCACAACCGACAGAAGGAGGGTATTGTGGACATGAACCACTGCAGTAATTACTGTGGTTGCTGTAAGTCAACCTAACATAGGTCGGCTTAAGTTTGTAGTGTAGACATGCCCTTAGTCATACAAAATAGTGCCATATTGTGTAGGGACTTGGTCATTTCCTCTCTCCTCTAGGGACTTGGTCATTTCCTCTCTCCTCTCTTTGCTGTTCAAAAACTGTTTGCACTCTGGTAGGCTTTATTTCCCACTAGATGACAAATATAGGAAATGATTTATAGGACACCAACCATTTAGCAAGTATCTGAATCAAATAACACATTCAGAATTACAGAAATGATCAGTTGGTGTTAGTAACTGGAAGTCATGAAGGTAAAAACAGAAGAGTATATGGCATTTGAGTTGCTTCCTTGGTAAAGGACAAAGCATTTAAAATGATCAGATGTAATTTTATTTGTTGGATATCCAAAAACATTTGTTAATCTCACTGACAGTTATCTGAAACCCAAGCTTTGGCAAAGCTACTTTAACAGCCAGAAAAGTTACATTATAGATAGACATCATTTGCAGATGAAAAGTTCATAAGTCTTTTAATCTATTCTAGCCTGCTTTAGTTTTTTTCAAAATATATGTTACAAAATACAATTCTGCTGACCCTTCTCTCATTGCTGAGATAAACTATTTCAAGAACATACCTTGAGTAGTAGTCTTATGAGTCAGATTTTACTTTCCTTTTTTTCTTAATGTTCTCTCATTTCCTTTTTTTCTGGTTAAGCGAGAGTAGTAGAGTGGATCCCAGCAGAGCCAGTGCCAGTGTACTGATAGGCTGACAAGGGATCCTAAAGAATTTTCTAATTAATATCTTCAGTTATGGCCAAAGGCATGTCTGCCTTCAGATAGGAATGGTGCATATCTTTGGGCACTTAGATTTTGGGTCTCTTAGTATGCAACATAGTTCTATTCCTGCTGATCTACAGGACCCACTAATGCTGCACTTCAGTGTGCGTTGAAGAGAACATACTGATGTAACTTACGGTATCCCATTAAAGTTGGGCAGTAACTATAAAATGAGCCAGTTCATAGGAAGTTAGATTAATTAAAAAAACAAGCATCTTATCCGAAAACTAAGAGTTGTGTTTATCTGGACATTTATATGACTTAAGTATACTTTTATCGTTCTATACAAGCTGTAATACAGGTTGCAGTGCTTTCAGATCCAGATGAACAGCATCTAGAAATGCTGTATTCTTTTTTGAGTATATGTCCCTGCTGTGGATGCTCCACCATAGGATGCTCATGTGCCTGGGCGCTCTTGACCAGAAATTGCAAAGCAGTGTCTGCAGGCCCACACCCTCATGCTCCCATATGAGGGCATAGAGAGAGGTGTGGACCTGCGACCACTCAGTTCCTTCTCACCCACCTGCGGCTTGAAACAGATCATTCAGTGTCTGCAGTTTTCACAGCTTCCTGCCTTTCACTTACTGTGCATTTCTTATTATTCCCTTCTTTCTTGTTTTAGTTATTTAGTTCATTTGTTGTTCTCTGGTATTTCAGCACAGTTGTGCTTTAAAAAAGGGGTTCCCGCCTCAATTATTTTGCTGAACCTTTGCTTTAGTACTCTGACGTTCAGGATTATGCTGAAGACACCAGGGTTCAAGCCCTGTCAGAGCTGTCTCAGGTCTTCTCCCCATAGCAATAGGCATTCCAGCTGTGTCTGGTGTTTTGAAGACACCCATGTGCTGTCAAAGTGCAAGGTCTGTACGGGATTCAAAGGCAGGTCTTGAAAGGATAGATGCGCTAGGTTGAAGCTCCTCCTGATGTAGTGCTCCCTAGCTCCAGTGTGGGGTCTGCTTCCCCTTCTCCCCCATACATCAGCTTCAACATGTCAGGCCACTCCAGTGACTGTAGGAGCCCCAACAACAGTTCCACAGATAAAGACTTGGAAGAGAGGCTTCTTTCTCTTTTCTGTCAGGCAATCAAAGAAAAGGGGTCGGTTGCCCCATAAATCTGATTCCCGAGAGACCTTGCTGAAATTGATACCAAGGCATCAGTACTGCCTAAGTAGCTAGGATCAGATGTCTACCAGGCAGCACAAAGTACCTACCTCAATACCTCCTGACACATCTAGGCACCAAGATGCACACAGCATTTCTACATGAGCCCTGATAGCATCCTCATCTCAGAGCCATAAAGAGCACCCAGACTGGTGTCACTGTATATGGTACCAGAGAGGCCATCTCCTGATTGGTACTGATCCCCTGTTCCAGGCCCCAGTACCAGCTGCATCAGGCTACCATAGTCCTCCAGCATTCTAGATTTCTCTCCCCAGGAGACTGTATTATATCAGAGGAACTGGAGTCTCCTCTCTTAAGGAACTCCACAAGATTCCCCCCCCCCCTCCCCGGTACTGCTCTGACATCTGTAGCCTGAACCCCTCTTCATCTGACCAGGATCAGAACCCCTACCCTTGGTACTAACACCAATGCTAGAAGCCCCCTCTTCAGCCCGGAGGACGATATTGTTTCTGACTCTGAAGTATCGGTACAGGGCTCTTGTATACTGTACCAGCATATTCCTCTAAGTGCTTATACTGAAGAGGACTTTTCAGAGCCCGCTAGACATCCTAGACCTAGCAGTTGTAAATACACTTGGGGACATTTTCCCTGCTCAGTGGGCTTACTGGAACTCCTGGGGACGCTTTCACGAGCAGTTTTAAAGGGTACCAGCCAAAAAGAAAACTCAACACCTGCCAGTACCACATCATTGTCTGACAGACCATCCTCCAGCACAGTCTGCTCCTTTGGTACTGAGACACGCAAGATGAATGGACGTCACAGATTGAGGAAACCTCACCCCCATCAGCCAAGTCCTCTTCCTCCATGGTGGTAATACCACCACTGTTCTTTTATGCTGATGACTTTAGGGCCTTCCAGGACCTAATGAAACACAAGGCGGCATCCCTCCAGATCCTGTTAGAAGAGGTCAGGATTCTCAACACTTCCTGGTAGATATTTTAAATATCTTGATGCCCCGTGGAAACCCTCCTTCAAATCGATGGCTACCTGCTCTCTCCTCCTCCCTCAGACTTCATTCCTTATAACCATCACTTAGACTAGATGAATGGGAGAAGTTGGTGCTCTCATGACAGAACCACCATTCACTACCTTCTGCAGAGGTAAAGTTACCCTACATCTCCATCCTGGTTTTCTCCCTAAGATCTCTTTGGAATACCATATTAATCAGGAAACCCATCTGCCAGTATTCTATCCAGTGCCTCATGCCTCCAGGGAGGAAACTAGCCTATATAAACTAACTAGATATCAAGAGGACATCTCGCCTTCCACCTTTACAGGTCTAAGACTTTCAGCGGCTCTCCCAGACTATCTCTATCTTTTGCGGAGAGGATGAAGGGACAACCAATTTTCACACAAAGACTGCGTAAAGTGAGTCTCAAGTTGCATCTTAACATGCTTTGAGACTGCTGGAATACAACTCTCTGAGTGACAGCACATTTCGCTAGCACTTAGTCCATGTCTATAGCCCTTTTGAAAAGCTCTCCATAGCAGATATGTGCAGATCTGCAACTTGGTCCTCCATCCGTATGTTTGCCAAGCATTATGCTGTCTTACCTGCTTCTAGAACTGAAACAACAGTTGATGATGCAGTCCTCTGAACTGTGTTGCGCCTGACTCCTTAGCGCCTGCCTCCACGTTAAGTTACTATTGGGGAGTCTCCTACAGTGGAGCACGCATAGAGACATAAACTCAAGGGAGAGGTTACTTACTGTACAGTGACTTGAGTTCTTTGAGCTATTTTGTCCCTATGGACTCCACCTCTTGCCCTCCTTCCCCTCTGCTGCAGAGTCTCTGGCTTTGGGCTTGAGAAAGAATTGAGTGGTGGAGGGTCCGCACTTCCCTATTTGACTTCATATGGGAGCATGAGTAACTGCTCTGCACAGGCCCATGGGTGCTGCTTTGCAATCTCCAGTTGAGAGCGCACTGGTGTGCACACGTCCTACGATGGAACACCCATCTCAAAACGCAAATTAGTGTGCAGGTAAAGAATCTCTTCTTCCGACTCATCACATACTTAATGCATATTACTTTAACTGAAATCCAGGCAAAAGAGCATAGAAAGGAATTTTTCAGTGGTTTACTAGATGTTATGCATTGTCTATATTTGTCACTTTTCTCCCATTATCTATAGATAGAAATAATAGAATTCCTCTTCTCTCTCACACTTCAAAAAATTACCCCAAGTAGAATTCTGTGAGTAGAATTTGGATTAGAGCAGAAGCTTCCCTGAATTTCAATTAGGAACCCCTGCTGTCCTAATCTACTTACTTTGAGAAGTCATCAGATACTACAGTGATGGGCACCAGTACAAAAGTTAGATTAACCTTTTCACTTAGACAGTATTGCCAACATAACTTGGATGTAAGTGATTTTGTGCACTGGGTTTAAAAGTATTTATTATTCTGTCTCCTATATTGCTGGTGATTAAAGGAGACTTTAACTCTTGATGTACTATATGTAAAAATATGATTAGAATTAGGATGGACACACTACTCCAGAGTTTTGAAGAAATGTATTATAACTGTAAAATCTTATGAACTTAAGAGGGCTCATTAAAATGTTTTTTTCCTCTCCATTGTTTGAAAGATACTTGACATCTTAAATACAACTGCTATAATGACTTGTGTGCCCTTCTCCCCATTTCCATGTGTTAATCATGGAAATTTTTCCTCTTCCCCTCAATGAGTTTTGGGGCTTAACACTTCTTGGGGTTTGAATCTGTTTCCAATGGAGAGGTAAATAAATGTACCTTTTTTTATGCATCAGCATCACTGATGACAGTACAGCTCTGGCCAGTGTTTAAAAAACTTCAAAAGCTTTAAAAAAAGTTTATCAGCATTATAGTCATTATGGCTTTTCAATAAATGATGGTGTAGCTGAGGAGTGGTCACAGAGGAGCCATTTGTAGTTCCAGTCTGGGACAAGTTCTGTGTCAAAGTTGGATTTCCTGGCACAGTTTAGAGCTGCCACTTGCTACCAGTAGCCCCTGTGAGGTCACTTCGTGAGCTGGGCATCATTGAAGTGCAGGCATGCTCTGGCCACACTTGGACATCAGGGTCTGAGGAGAGTGTGAGAAATCAGTAGGCTATAGCCACCAGGCTTGTGGTTGCTATGTGCTGATGGATTGGCACAGAGGGGCTTTAGCATGGCAGAGAATTGAGCTCGCTATGTTTACAATCCAAAGATATTCCCCATCAAATTAAAAACAAACTGCTATAGTTATGTCCCCTTAATGTTTAGTGAATCTGTTCATAATAGTTGAAAATGCTGCCTTGTATTGAAAACTATTTGATACAGTTCAAACAGTTGTCCTAATTTGTCTCTGTAGCACATCAAAGCTGCCAAATGATCTACTTGATTTGCAGCCAACCTTTCATCCATCTGTACATCCTATATCCACTGGGCCACAAGTAGGAGGTACATGGGGAGGTAAGAACTCTAAATTGGATCATGCTTCTAATTGCTGTATAGCCACTCTCCCATCAGTGATATTCTCCATAGTTTAGACTATCCTTGCTAAAATAGGGAAACTCTCTGAAATCTTTAAAATGAATTCAGCAAGGACAAATGTAAGCGCTATATGAGAGGGAAGGATCAAACAAACACAAGTGCAAACTAGAGCAGGGGTACTCAGTTCATTGCACCACGATCCCCTTCTGACAACCCCTTCAGGTCCCCAGGAGAGGGGACCAAAGCCTGAGATGGCCTGAGCTACACAGCCCTGGGCGGGGGGCCAATGGAGAAACCCAAGGGCTTCAGCCCCAGGCAGGGGGTCTGTAACCTCAGCCCTGCCACCCAGGGCTGAAGCCCTCGGCCCTGGGCAGTGGGGCTTGGGCTTCTGCTTCAGCCCCAGGCCCCAGCAAGTCTAATGCCAGCCCTGCTGGCCCCATTAAAATGAGGTCACGACTCAGTTTGAGAACCGCTGAACTAGAGGGATGCAGATCATACTGAATGGTTTGGGGGTATTATAAAGCGCTTTAGGATGAAAGGGAGCTATTGGTAAAATAATTTAGTATGACAAATTGTATGAGTCAGTACTGTAATACTTTCTTGTTCAGTGCATCCAGCAATCCAGAGATTGCAAAACTACTTCATCCACAGCTGGGAGGAATCTTCCAACTAGTTGTCAACCACTTTCTTGGTGCCAAACATCGCAATATGAGAGACATTTGGTTTTGAGCACAGAATTTAAAAATGGACGAATTTGAAATAGTGCAGAAAAGAGCAATAAAATTATTTAAAATATTTTAAACTAAGATCTGTGAGAAAAGCTTGAGTTGGGCATCTTCTCTAGAGAGAAGGCTGAAAGTAGATAGTGTGGCCTATAACCACATAAAACAAGGATGCAGATTAGGCAAGGAATACAAACCACAAAGGCACAGGCTTAAGAGTGCAGCAGAGAATTTTGGGTGAATATTAACAAAATGTTTAACTGAATCATAGAAGATTAGGGTTGGAAGAGACCTCAGGAGGTCATCTAGTCCAACCCCAACTAAATCATCCCAGCCAGGGCTTTGTCAAGCTGGGCCTTAAAAACCTCTAAGGATGGAGATTCCACCACCTCCCTAGGTAACCCATTCCAGTGCTTCACCACCCTCCTAGAATAGTTAGGAAATGGAAAAAAATGCATGGGACTGTTGAACCACTTTGACTGAAGCTAACGAAGATTAGAATTGACTTATCTCTCTCAGGTTTGGTTTAAGAATAGTAAAATTATCCTGTCACGTTGCATGGGGTGGTCTAGATGATCCATTAGACAGAGGTCTTTTCTGATGCAGATTATGTTGTAAAGCTGTGTACATCAAATTTGGCTTTTCTTATGGGTAGCCAACAACATTCCACAAGGCAATTCAACAGATTAAACCATTTTCCTTCAAGAGTATTCAGACCTCGGATGTTTAGCAACCTGGTATTAGCATATTTAAATATTTCTTGGCTTGCCCCAGCCTTTCATGTTTCTTTGCCTATTACTTAAGAGTGTTCTAGGATTTTGCAGATAATGGTGAAACATGTAATTGATATATAAGATTACTGTTGTAATTGTGGGTATCAGTAGAGCACTAGAAACTTCAAGGAAGGGGTGTATTTTTTTTTATCTCTGTACATAAAGATGTTGGATTTAGTAAAATGGTGAGGTAACTGAGGTCACATTTCAATTCCAGATTTTGTAGACATAAAATGATCTGATAAATACGCACATTACCTTTCCAAATGAGCCCTGAGTGCTAAACTCCCATTTGGATTTGAGAAAAGAACTTGGTTTCAAACCAGGCATTAGAATACTTTAGGATTAATGAAAATATAGGCATTGGAACAGTGTTGTTTCCTGGTTTTTCTTTAACAGGATGAAATCACTCAACATCTTATCTCATTCTTCATTTTGTGAGCTTCGGCCTGCTTCAACTAATTTTTCTACCAGCAAGAGTAAATTTTCATAAGACACATTGTGTGTATGTTACCTGCTATTCCCTGTGGGCATGTATGTGTGCACATTCTGTATAACCTTGACAATTAACATTTGCGTGTACGAAAGCTTAGCACACAATTCCAGGTAATGCATGGTGGTTCTACTACTGAATAGATGTTGTGCCTTATTTAAGTTTTAAGATTTCAGGCTTTCACAAGGACTTCTAAAAGTTTTGCTTCATTCTCCAGTGCTTCACCAGCTGTGGTGGTGGTTTCAAAAATAGGATAATTAATCTGTATTTCCTTTAATACAAAACACTACTGAGCAAAGCACCTTCCACAGAAAGGGAGTCAGTGGAGGGCCTGTCAAGCTATATGTTGAAATTTGCATGCCTAGGATGAGTCAGTATTTAGAAATGGAAAAAAACTATTAGCTGCTTTTACTGATCTTCTTAGATCTTGTATGACTTTCTAGTACTTTGACTAGTCCAATTTTAAATGTCACAGGCAAAAGGGATTAATACCACTTCCTCACAAAAACCACATCATAAGCTAATACCTCACTATTTTAGCGTTCCTGAAATTCAGCCCAAATTCCTCTTCTAGTAAGAGCCCCTAATAATAGCCGTTCCAGACTGTTCTATCTGCATAGGTGTGAACCCCTTTTTAAATACTTGTAGAGATCATATCAATAGCTACAAAGGTTTCAGGATTGGCTGGTGCTAAATTGTTTTGGATTATGGGCCTGACAATTCTTTTTGTTTGTTTTTGTTGCATTGCGTTTCATCCAAATATCTAAGCAGCATTACAAACGTTAACCCTCAACACTTATGTCAGGTAGGTAAGAAGTATTTTCTTCTTCGAGTAGTGTCCCTATGGGTGCTCCACTGTAGGTGTGTCTGCACCCCTGCACCTCTGATTGGAGATTTTAGGTAGCAGTGTCCATTTGGCCCACGTACCTGCTCTCCCTCCTGCTTGCTCTTCCTTGAGGCTATATAGCGCTGCGTGGGCAAACCGCCCTCAGTTCCTTCTCAGCCGCTCTTGGCCTGAGATAGTGAGTAGCAATCTGGTTTACTTACCTTATGTTTCATTATAGTTGATAGGGTTTAGTTTTATTGCTTCTTATAGAGTTTGTTTTTGTAGCATTTCTAGGGCTTCCATTTTCACTTTTCCAAAACACAACAAAAAAAGTTTTTTTTCTTTCTCCCTGTCCCTGTCTCCCTCCCCCACCCACCCCCCCCACCCCCCCAGGTTTGGGCATTGCCCCCTGCAAGGGGAATGCCCAGCTCCACCAGTTTTAAATGGTGCCTCTCCTGTAGGGAGGCAATACTGGTTACGGACAGACACTGCTTCTGTGTCTGGTGCTTTGGACAGGCTCACATGCTGCAGAAGTGCACCTTCTGCCAGCAATTGAAGGCTAGATCCCAAAAGAACTGGGAGTTAAAGTTGAAACACCTCCTCATGGAGGGTGCTCTTAAACTCACATCCGACCCCTGTGCCAAATCCCTCCACGGCGAAGGTCATCCCCAGAGCCTTCAAATTCTAGGGAGGAAGAACCACAGAGAAAATTGTCTGACTCCCCTTTCAGAGTCTCCAAAAAGAGGGCTGCAAGCCCTCAAGCTGAGCTCCTGACCCACCAGAGGAGATCCCCAGTGCCATCGGTCACCTTGGCACCAGCGGCTCCAAAACACACTACCCAGAAGACACAGGACCCTTGGGTACGAGTTCTGCTGTAATGCCTTAAAAGGGCACAGGCTCTGAAGGGCACAGGCTCTGAAGTGGCAGCACCGTCTGCCAAAGATAACAGCAGAGACCCTACTGCCTCTGCAAAATCGGCACTAATGAAGAAATCCTTGGCACTGACCGCCTCGAAGCAATCCTCATCGGACTGCGCCTCTCGTAAAAGATCGTCGGTATCGATGAGTCAGCACCGGCAACATCTGACAGTAGTTTGCAACGACGGTATCGCAGGAATTTCACTTTTCTAGGGACATCATGATTGTGGAGATGCCAGAGTTCCTACTACTCAGTACCGGGGCTCTGTTACTTAGCATGTCCTGTTCCCCAGAATGACTAATGGCTCTGGGGCATTCGCCTCCAGCTTTTCTGTCAGTCCCACCCTATTCCAGTGAGGAATCGGACAGTGACCAAAATGACAATGTCTCTGGCCTCACACCGTGCCCCATCTTTACAACAACCAGGACCCTCCCACCCACACTCCGATCCCCAACCCTCCTGGTATGGCCACCTGTGGGTGCCACTACCCATGCCTTTTCCTCCACCCTAATGGCCGTACTGGGACCCGTGGGCAGCCTACAGGCACCATACTTCTCAAGCATCTAGCATCTCCTACAGAGAGTCTACTAGACAGTCTCCTACAGCCTCTGTATCTAGAACTCCAGAACCTCAGGAGGAAACTTTTGAGTAGCAGGAGGCCGGACTACAAGAGGAGACTACACCACCGACAAATATCTCCTCACTAGCTGAGGTGGTGATGCCCTCTCCGCCATTACTGGCCAATGATAGCAAGTTTTTTCAGGATCTGTTAGAGGGTTGTTGACACATTACAAATTTCTCTCGAAGAGGTGAAGGACACCCACCACAAATTGCTTGACATATTGCATACCTCCTCTTCAAGAATTGCCCTCCCAGTCAACAAGATGCTTTTAGATCCTGCCAAGATTATCTGGCAGACACTAGCCTCTATTGTGCTGACATGTAAAAGGGCAGACAAGGGGTATTACGTGCCCCTCGAAGAGGCAGACTTTCTTTTTTATATACCCTCAGCCTAACTCTCTTGTTGTAGATGCCGATAATTTGCGAGGAAAGCAACAACGTGCTAAATAAACCCCGTATGATAGAGACTGGAAAAGGCTAGACTTACTTGGAAGGAAGGCATGCTCCTCGGCATCTCTGCCATTAAAGCTTGGTAGTTTGAAATCCTGAATTGCAAAGTCTGACCACATGAATTATGGGAAACTCAGCACCTTTATCGACCACTTGCCAGAAGCACAACGAGAGCAGTTTAAAGCCATCATCCATGAGAGCTAGCTGGTAGTAAGAACAGTGCTACAGACCACACTGGATGCCGTGGATACAGTGGCCCACTCAGTTTTGATGGCGGTGGTAATGAGGCGGGCTTCGTGGTTTCACCTCTCATGGCTGCCAAAGGAAGTACAGACAATGGTTGAGGACCTCTCTTTCAAAGGCTCCAGACTCTTCGCTGACCAGACTGATGCATCACTTCACTTGAAAGAATTCCACTCTCTAGGAATCTACACACTGGAACAGAAAAGAAAATTAAGTTCACAAGCATCTCACAGATCCCACCCACCCCAGTTCCCCCCACCTCAGCGATACTATGAGCCACAGTGCAAGAGACCTCAAATGCAAAATGGGAAACAGTCAGCCTCCCAATCCTCAACATCTCAGCCCTCTACCTCAAACACCACTTTTGACACCTTGGTCAAGACCCCGAGCAACCACTCTTTACAACAATTGCAACACACAGAGTTCCACATCCCTTCAGATGTCGCATAGCTCTCTTCCTCCGGAATTGGGAAAACATCACTTCAGACAAATGGGTCTTGATGATCATTTCCAAGGGTTACTCAATCCACTTCACCTCTCTCCCTGTCCCTCTTCAGGGACCTTTCTCATAAGAGACTGTTAGGTCAGGATCACCTGCTATGCCTAGGGACCATAGGAACCAGTCCCTGTTCACCCCAGAGGTAAAGGCTTTTATTCCAAATATTTTCTAATCCCAAAGAAAAAAGGAAGTTGGAGACCCATATTAGATCTAAGAGCACTAAACAGGTATGTGAAGGTGCAAAGATTCAAGATGATCACACTAGCAACTATTATTTCATCTCTGGAGCATGGAGATTGGTTCTTGGCCCTCAACCTACAGTATGCCTACTTCCCTATCGCAATCCTTCCATCCAACAGAAGATTCCTCAGATTTACCTTGGTGCAGGACCACTACCAGTGCAGAGCCCTTTTATTCGGCCTCTTGTCTGCACGCAGGGTATTCTCCAAGGTTCTCTCCATCATAGTGGCGCATCTACGAACATTAGGTATCATCATTTACCCATATCTGGACGACTGCCTTCTTAAGGCTTGTTCCTTCAGCGACTCCCTACAAGCCACCGAAGGGAGTATGCACAGATTTTCGCAACTGGGTTTACCACTCAATACCCAGAAATCAACCTTGACTCCAGTACAGTGTTTGGAGTTTACAGGGGGCTGAACTCGACACGGTGCAAGTGAGAGCGTTTCTCCCATGGCAGGTTCAACACACTGACCAGTCTCTGATAGGCTGGAGAGCCCAACTAAACCATCACTAAGTTCAGGGCAAATGGTCCGCCACAGAAGTTGTGCTCCACATCAACCTTTTGGATTTAAGAGCTGTCAGAAATGCCTGTGCAAACTTTCTTCCATTCATCGGGATACTCACATGAAAATCATGACAGACAACATAAACATAGCGTGCATGTTTTACATAAATTGTCAAGAGGCACCAGATTACCGTCCCTTTTTACAGAAGCACTAAACCTCTGTAATTGGTGCAGCCACCACAATGTACTCATATCAGCCGCTTATTTGCCAGGGGTACAAAATATAACAGCAGACAGTCTCAGCCAAAATTTCTCATGCAGCCACAAATGGGAAATGAACCCAGCAGTGCTCCACAACATATTTGGTCGATGGGGAACCCCAACAATAGACTTGTTTGCTACTTACCAGAACGAGAAATGTCCCTGCTACTGCTCCAGAGCCGGATTGGGGAAACAGTCCCTAGGAGACACTTTCCTTCTTCAATGGGGCAGAGAACTGCCATACACTTTTCCTCCATTCCCTCTGCTGTCAAAGGTCCTGTTAAAGATAAGGCGGGAAAAAGCAAGAGTTACACTGATTGCCCTCACCTGGCTGAGACAAATGTGGTGCCCATACCTGAGACAGCTAGCAATGTGGCCTCCAGTTCCTTTACAATCCATTCCTCACCTATTTTTCCAAAACGACAGACAGATCCATCACCCCAACTTACAGATCCTTCAGCTCCAGGCTTGGCTCCTTTGTGGTTCCAACACAGAGAGCTGCTGCTCCGAGGAGGTGAAGGAAGTGTTACTACATAGTAGGAAATCGACTCATCGTACTTACCTGGGGGCAATTCCAATCAAGTTGCTCCAACATCTTCCTCCCTCCCTTTGATCCTAGACTATATACTAGATCTCCAAAAGACTGGTCTCTCTCTCAGATCACTCAGAGTACATCTTGTGGCGATAATGGCTTTCCACCAGCAGGTGGATGGATATTCCGTATTCGCCCATCCAAGAACACACAAACTCTTCAAGGGCATGGGAAACCTCTTTCCACATACCAGATGTCCCACTCCAATATGGGACTTCAATCTAGTTCTAAAGACCTTAACTAGACTATCTTTTGAACCTATGGGCAACTGGCTCTCTTCTACACCTGTCAATGAAGACCATCACCTCAGCACGACAAAGAGGGAAAATAGCAGCATTGATGGCGCACCCACCCTTCACAGTCTTCTTTAAAGATAAAGGCATTCTGAGACCGCACCCGAAGTTCCTGCACAAGGTGGCCTCATTCTTCCACATGAACCAACTCATCCACCTCCCTACCTTTTTCCCAAAACCACACTGCAACAACAGGGAGGCAGTACTACATATGCTTGATGTTAGGAGAGCCATAGCATTTTATTTGGATAGGACAAAGTGCTTTAGGAAATCTCCTGAAATCTTCCTCTCCATTGCGGATAGATCCAAGGTCTCTGCAATATCAGCTCAAAGGCTCTCCAAATGGGTCTTGAACTGCATTAACTATTGTTATCGTGCCCATTACCTGCTACCTCCATCAGGAATTCACACGCACTCCATGAGATCCATTTCCACCTCAGTCACATTGGTTAAAGATGTTCCCAGCCCAGAAATCTGCACAGCTGCAAATGGGCCTATGGTCATACTTTTGCGGAACACTATGTGATTACTTGAGACTTCTGATACCATCTTTGGCTCCACAGTATTATCATCAATAATAGACTCTACTCTGAAGCCCCAGTCCCCGATATAGGATACAGCTGTGAAGTCACCTGCAGTGGAGTGATCATGAATCCTGGTTACATCCCACCTGAGGTACATTGCGCATAAACTAAGATGATGACCCATAGGGACACTACTCGAAGAAGAGGAAGTTACTCACCTTGTGCATTAACGATTGTGCTTCGAGAGAGGTCCCTATGTGTAGTCCACAACCTGCCCTCCCCTCTACTTTGAAGTTCTCAACAAAGGGGGCTCTGCAGTAGAGAAGGAGCTGAAGGCAGTTCATCCACGCAGTGCTAGATAACCGCGAGGCAGAGCAGGAGGGAGGAAGGGAGAGCGCATGTGCAGGCCGAATGGACACTGCTACCTAAAATTGCCAATCAGAGGCAGAGGGGCGCAGACACACACCTGTAGGGGGACACAGTGGAGCACCCGTAGGGGGACACATCTCAAAGAACCATTGTTACTGCACAAGGTGAGTAACTTCCTCTTCCCCATTTTACAGATGGGGAAACTGAGCAGTTAAGTGACTTGCCTGAGATCATACAGCAAGTCAATGGCAGAGGCAAGATTGGAACCTGAACTATTTCCAGTCCTGTGCTCTAACCACTGCACAGCATCCCTCCCTTAGGTAAATCTCTAATGTTGGTAATGTTTGTACCTAGAGAATATGATAGTTTAAGGGTATATGTGGTAATTAAAGGGTAATGGACCAGGTATAACTTGGCTTACAATGGGGCTTGAGCACCTACATCAGTTAGGCACGTCTGAAAATTTTATTCACCAATCCATTAAGGATGTGCAGATGGATGTACAGCCAGCTACAAGGGCATTAATATTTTGGTAATGTCTTGAGATTCTAGTTTTCTAAACTGTTCAGAGCTAGGGGGATTAGAAGTTGACCAGCTATTCAAGAGCGGGAACATGTTGAGTCACTTAAGAGTTTTTTTTAATAACATGATAGAAGCCACTGAAAAAGTTGAGGCTTTCTTTTGTCCTCTGCTGTTGCTGAAATACTTATAGTGCGGTTATTTGCGAAGAGAAGTTGGCCTGCAAAATGGAAAATGACTGTTTGGGGGAGGGGAAAAAAGTCTTAGCTCCAATACAGGCCGGATTCTGCCTTCACTGTGCAAGCAGGGCTCCCATTGAAATAAATGGGGGCTGTGCATATCCAAGGGTGGAACATGGCTTTAAGAACTGAAAATTGCTGCTAGCATTAGAGCATGCTTCTCTATCATGCTTCTTATGCTGAGTATGTAAGGGCCTAAATGAACCCAATGTACTTCATTTTGATGAAGTTGCATTTCTTATATCAGAAGTGTAAGTACAGTAAGTCACACTGAGAGCTAGACAAAATTGGAAATACATTAATTGGAATCAAGGTGGGACAGAGTGGGTAGAATCTAAAATTTTCAAAAATTAAGATCTGAGTGTTGAAAAAAATGGGCAGGAGGTTTATAGCTTTTTACTACTGTTTTGACAGTGTTACTCAACATTCAGGTGGGACAAACAATACTAATGCAATCTGAAACTTGGTGTTCAGGGAACAGACACTGTTCCAATGTGTTAAGTAGCCTTTTCATTGTGCACATAAAATACCAAGAGCTCAATTGACAATACCTTTAAAGCAACATAAACTGATCAACATTTTTAAAGCTTTCTTTAGTGTTCTCTTAAACCTTCTGCTGTTTTTGTCTGAATTATTTAATCAAATAGTCGGTACATAATTGAAAAAATGAAGTATTTGCAAACTATAAAGGACCATACCTTGTGTTTTAGTTGACTGACTGACTTGTGTGTGTTCTGTTTGTCAAGTGCCAATATGTACCTTAAGCTTCAGAAATCAAAAGGCAGAAGATGTATTTTGAAACTTCATAAACTTGGAGTTAACCATAGTTTGTGTGAAATGTTCTATTTTCTGTTGATTACAAGGGAAGGAAATACAACCAAGAGAGGACAAAACTTGGAAGGGCAGGATGTCAAATGAAAATCTAATTTCATTTACGCTGTTTTAATCTGCATGTGCCAGAGCTCCAATTTTCTTGTATTAGCACCCATTGCAGACAATGATTACAAGATTTTGATGTTAAAGCCTAAATTGTGGGTAAGGCACATGAGCACAGGATTTCCTATTGCCATTTTATAATAACCATATGGCATTATTTAATAGTGCTTGTCCTTTACTAAAGCACTGTTTGTCAAGCAGTTGACTAAAAACCATTTTCTTACAAGGCCTCTGAGCTATTCCACTCTTGCAGTCGAGCCAAACTGAATCTGGGGCAAATGCAGGTCTGTGGTTTTTTTGTGTAAAATAGTCTAGGGCTTGGCTACACTTGCAGCTGTAGAGCGCTTTAAGTTAAACCAGCCTTCGGAGAGCGCACTAGGGAAAGCGCACTGGCGTGGCCGCACTTGCAGCTGCATTGGGAGCGGTGCATTATGGGCAGCTATCCCAGCATTGAAGTGGCTGCAACGTGCTTTTCAAATGGGGGGTGGGGGTGGAGTGTGACAGGGAGTGGGGGGTGGGGGGGAGAGAGAGTGGGTTTTTGGGGTGCTGAGAGTGTGTCAGCACGCTGTCTTGTAAGTTCAGAACCCCCTTCCTCCCCCGCCTCTCGCTCACTCTCTCAAAGCAAACATTAGCTGTTTTGTTTTTTTTCTCGGAGCAGCCGGCACTCCAAAACGGAGCCCCCCCGCCTCCCTCTCACTCACTCAAAGCAAACATTAGCTGTTTGGTTTTTTTCTCAGACCAGATAAGCAGCCGGCACTCCGAAATGGAGCTTTGAAAGGGCACTTCCGTGTCCCGAGTTCACAACAAAGACGAGAGAGGCCACTTCAGTTAAGGGGATTATGGGACGTTTCCGGAGGTCAATTAGAGCATTGTAACGTTATTTCTCGTTTACACTGGTACTGAAGCGTCTCACCCAATATGCAACAGCTGTTAATCCTCTCGGGGAGGTGGAGTACCAGGAGCGCTCCAGCCAGGGAGTCAGAGCGCTCTACGTGTCTTGCCAGCATGGACAGGGAGTAAGGTAGAGTGCTCTGAGAGGCTTTATTGCGGTATAACGTGCAAGTGTAGCCAAGGCCTTAGTCTGAAGCCAAATTCAAAGTGTTTTTTAGCTGCTAAGAAAAATTGCAGCCACAATTCTGAAGATTCATATTGCTCGGGGCTAAGGTGAGACTGAAAGCTATGACTTAGCCTATCTTATGCAGTACTTGTTGTGGCAAATTGATATGAATTAACTCAGATTCATGCTGAGTATATAATATTTTGCAAGTTGCATTTGAGAAACTATGACAAGTCTTAGTTTGATCTGCAAGAGCTTTGGATGAAATCAGTTTGTCTCTACAGCAAAGTGTAAAAGTGCCAGAAATTGAAAACTACAGGTCTCTCGCATCTTACGCGCATTTAACATGCGCGATTTCGGCTTTGCGCGGTCGGCAAAACCACACACACACCAAAAAAAGAGAGAGAGAAAAAAAGCAATTTCTGTACTGTCTGTAGTGCGGGCGATTCTGCCCGCCATTGAAGTCAATGGGATTTTGGCTATACGCGCTGACTGCGGAACGTAACCCCCGCGTAAGATGCGAGAGACCTGTACTACTAAAAATAGCAGAATCACAACTATTATTCAGGAATTCTTGTATAGTTGTATTATTTAAAATAGTAAAATGCAGTTAAAGAGCCAGGTCCAACTCCCACTCATTTCAGTGGGAGATCTGAGGTCTTACATAGGGTTGAGGCAGCAGTGAAACTAACACACCTTCTGCCACCTGCTAATCCATGGGGTTGGTGCTGACTCGCTTGCCCTACTCTTTTCCTGCTTTCGGATGGGGGGAAAAGAATACCTTACCAGCCCACCTCAGGATTTGGAGCTCCCTTTTGTCCATCTTTGACTTCTTTTAGACGGATATATTCCTGTTACTGTCAAGCCCCAATCCCAGCTTGGATATTTTTTTTCTTGTCTTTTTTTTTTTTTTTGCAGGCAGCCTCAATTGTGGCCGCTGCTTCTTGAAGCAGAAGCAGCCAGGCTTTGCTCCTTTGCAGCCAATGCTGCATTCCTACTGAGCTTATTGCTGCTTGTGTTCCAAGTAATGGGGAGACTTTCCTTTGTAGAAACAGGAAGCAAAGTATATTTATATGGTATTTTCAATCCTGTCCCTGCATACATTCTTTCTAGAAAATTACATGGCATTTAGAGACTGGGTAAGGCTGTAATTTTGTCTTAGGTTTTTCTCACCGGTTTACTGGTTTACAATTCTGCCATGTAAAAGACAAGTTTGTATTATGGTAACGCATTGGAATCTCATTCCAGAACCAGTACCTGTTGTTCTAGATGCAGTACAGACTAAAACAGTCCCTGCCCAAAGAGGGAAAACAATGTGAAGTCTTATCTCTTCTGCTGTTTCTAACAATTAATTCCTTACTAATTCAGTTCCCCTTTCTTCTTTATCTTACTCGCTGGCATTGCACAGATCCATTCTCTGCTGCTGTTGATGATGCCATTCCAAACCTAAATCCTTTCCTCACCAAAACTAATGATGCTGTTCATCTGTCTGTTGTATCTTCGGATGTATCTACTTTCACCACTAGGACACCCACCCATGAAATATTTGTTGGTAATGTACCTTTTAGCTAAATAACTGCTATAAAATATTTCAGAAATAGAATTATTTTTAATCAAGTAAATTTTTTCCCCAGAAACAAACTAAAATCTGTGTTCTACTTTTGATTATTGGTGTGGGCTCACTGTTTCATTTTAGAACTAGATGTGTACTAGAAGTTATCATAGCTGTATTAAAAATCATTGCTTAGTATACATAAGTAGTCATTGTCAGACATTTCAAAGTTGTAGTTGAAGCATTCTTGCTCAAGTATGCTTATGTAATAATGGGGCTCTGAAATAAGTATATTTAAAGACCATATTTAATAAAATTCGTAGGCATGCAAGAATGAGCATGGATGAAAATGTCGCTTTTGCTTTTGTCGGATTGTCATGACCTTATTGTAAACGTGGCAGTTGAATCTGAATTTCTTTGGAGGCATGGAGTTTTTGTTTAGAAATCGTAATTTTTTAATTGTGGTGATAACATTAATATTGACATCATTGATCTAAAATATCTTGTTACTTTATTGACTTTTAAAAATTCTTCACTCAGTGGACAGGTACTAGTTTACCATATAAATCACCATTTATAACTTGCTTAAAACACACACACACTACAACTTTAGCCACTGTAGACAAAACATCAGGGCTGCTATGTTAAAAATCCTCCTAAAACTTGTGTTAGGGGAAGTACCTAGTAATTGAATTATTTCTCAATGTGAAGAATTGTCAGTTAACCTATTAAAAAGAATGAAAAAATAAGACTAATTACATGACAGCTTTTGTTTTTTAGAGAAAGCTATTTGTGAAGACAGTCTTGCCAGACTGGCAGATCTTTTATTTTCACAATAAAAATCTTTCTTGAAATTGATCTTGTGGGGGGGAGCCCTGATAAGTCTATGTAAAAACCAAGTCACAACCTAGAATATATACTTATAGCCAAATCATAATTCCCTGAAAACTAGGTTTTTAATATGAAAAAAGCCCCATAGGCACTACTTTAACTGTATTAGTACAAACAAGTTGCTACAATGTAAATGTGATTTTAAGATAACTCCTGGTTCTTTAGATTATTTCAGTCCATTTGCTGAACCAAACCCCCTTGTGGCAACAAAATATGAATCCGCTATTCAACTGTATTATTATACTTCAGGTATTAGAGAAAATGCCTTAAGGTTTTTACAGAGACAAGGTGGGTGAGGTAATATCTTTTATTGGACCAACTTCTGTTGGTGAGAGACAAGTTTTTGAGCCACACACAGCTCTTCTTCAAGTCTGGGAAAGGTACTACCCGTGTCGCAGTAAAATGCAAGGTGGAGCAGATTGTTGAGCATAAATAGTTGGCACTTGAGGTTTTTACACTCATTTGTGTCTTCCAAAGATGTAAAACATGTCATTTGAGCTAAAAAATGTACGTGTTTTAGTTGTAATTTTGCGACAGTGTCTTTCCCTTGATGTTCTAGATAATATAAAACTTGTTTCCATTTTTAAGATGTTTGATATATTAGGTTACCTCCTTTGGTTCCATTTTATGATTAGAGTATACACAGGTTTAGGTTTTTTTAATTTCAGTTCAAAGTATTTGACAAAATAAATAGTATGTTTTGGTTCTTTTCTTTCTGTAACTCTCCCTATTCTTTCTCTGCTCTTTCTGTTCTGTGATATGACTTATCAGATTCATTTTGTGGCCCTCAAGCTTATCCTAATGCTTTTCATTTCCGCAATGAGCCCTCTACTGTAGCTGGTCTATTTGGAGGTAGGTAATGTGATATGGTTTTATCACAGACATAGCAACTTGAATTAATTTATGTGCCTAGAAGAGGGAAAACCTCTTGGTGCATTAGTTGGCTGACAAAACTGCATTGTTTTGATACATTGGCTAAAAAATTCCAATTACTCATATATCATTGCTTACCTTAAATGCATCATTGCAGATAGACAAGTGATTGACAAGACCTTATGTTTTAAACTTGTGCTAAATGTTTTTTTTAAGCACTAATGTGCAGTAAATAACTCCTCTGTTTCAAGGACACCATTCTAATATTCTACCATTGCTTCATCCCACACTGAACAGTTCCTTATGAAAAGCAACTGTGACAGCAGGCTCTAATTTTGTTTGTTCTTAAGCAGGGCCCTTTGTAAATCAGAGGGCAGAGGCATTGTGAAAATGCCATTTGTTAAAAAGAATGTCTACAACAAAGTCTTTTAATATGAAAAATGACCTTAGTCAATTTCAAGAATGGAATGAATTTTACAAGTTTGTGTGGAAGACTAAACTGCTGTGTGCATGTGACGGAAGTAAACATTTAGTGAACTGCATGTGTTTGTGTTTGTTAATTTTAGTTGCAAATTTGATTAAATATAGTTGTAAAACTCATTCTGTGCAACTCCATGAAATTCAATACTTTTCCATTTACAATGTTTTCTAAAAAAAATAGTGATTTACACAGGGCCGTATTCATAAGTGATCTTACCCTACCCCAGTACTCTAAGGTGGATGAGGAAGAGATACCAAAATTTAGTTTGCTGACTGGTTTATTTGCTGGCATACCTTCCTGTTTCCCTCATTCTTTATCTCTGCTTCTGTTGTAGAGCCCCTCTGTGCTAGGTGAGTCCACTGTTTAAGGACATCTGTTGTGTGAAATTATTGGTTTCTCCACTTGCAGGGTTGTAATGTGTCAATACTCGTGCAACCCCAGCAATGACATTATAGTGTGCCTACAAGTCATTATATAGGTTGTCAATCACTGGCTATCTGGTGTGGATGTGCATTATGGGCCCTGTTGCTGTTATAGGGGTGTCTTCTGTGATTTTCAGAGGAGTTATTGTTTGAAGACACGTCAAAATTGCCTTTCAGTGAAGTATACAGGAATTGCTAAAGTAGAGAAACTAACCTCTTGGGTAATAATTCATAGATTTCAAGGCCAGAAAGGACCATTGTATCATCTCATCTGACCACCTGTGTACCAAAGGCCATACAGCTTCCCCAAAATAATTCCTAGAACATATTTTAAAAAAAAAATTCAATCTTGATTTAAAAATTGCCAGTGATGGAGAATTCAACATAGCCCTTGGTAAATTGTTCCAATGGTTAATTATTCTCTGTTAAAAATTTATGCCTTATTTCTAGTCTGAATTTGTCTAGCTTTAACTTGTAGCCATTGGATCGTATTGTACCTTTTCCTGCTAGTCAGAAGAGCCTATTTATTCCCCATGTAGATACTTACAGACTGTGATCAAGTCATCCCTTAACATTCCTTTGTTAAGATAAATAGATTGAGCTCCTTGAGTTCTATCACTATAAGGCATGTTTTCTAATCTTTATTCTTCTGGCTCTTCTCTAAACCCTCTCCATTTATCAATGTCCTACTTGATTTGTGGATGCAGTATTCCAGCAGCTAGTGCCAAATACAGAAGTAAAATAGCCTTTCTACTCCTAGTCAAGATTCCCCTGTTTATCCATCCAAGGATCACGTTAGCTCTCCAGACTGCAGCATCACATTGGGAGCTCACATTCAGCTGATTATCCCCTCTGGCCCCCAAATCCTTCTCAGTCACTGCTTCCCAGGATGCAGTCCCCCATCCATTTAATTAGAATTCTTCCATGCACATTTCAAGGTTAATGAAAAAGCAATGCAAAGCAAAAAGCTTACTCTCTATCAAGAAAAACATGCAGAATCACTGGTTTTTGCTAACTCCTGTTTTCTCATCTTCCCAGCGGGATTATTTTTTGCTAAACACAAACTCCTTTAAGATTTTAAAGTTGGGTTTTTCCCTCCTCACTTGCTAAAATCTTCAAAATAAACTTGTGGCTGAGTAATTGACTGGGTTGGTGGCAGAAACCCAGGGGTAAAACTGCCCTACCCCACTCCACAGTTAGAAATTGATGGGTCCCTAATGCTGTTCTCTTGATTTATGTTTCTTACAGCTGAAAAATCCTAAAGTATGAGAGCAGGACACTTGTTTTGCAGAAGCAGACTCATTTTCTAAAGTAAAATCATAGACTTGATTTAAATCAATCTTTCTGTTTCTGCAAAGATTGTTTTAAAAGAGCCACAATGTATCCTGCCAGATGGATTCCTCACTAAAATTTGAAATCTCTGAAATGCATTTATTTCCCTTGTCTTGCCATAAACTGAGTGTTTAAAGTTGCTTTGGAATAAAAATTAGCTGTCTAGCAGTTCTTTGGCTCTTTATTGGTACTTTTGCTTCAGCTTAACTGTGTGTTCCTTTAAGGCAGCTAAAATGGTGTGACTGGTAACGGAAATTTTATTTCTCCAAGGGGTTTATATTTTGTCAAGGTTAAACAACTTTAAACACTAATTTTGTTGAGGTGAAATAGTTTTTCACTGTAGATAAACAGATAAATTTTAACCGAAGTAAGAAAAGTGAAAAAAAAAGTATGGTCTTTAATCAGTTGTTTCTTTTGATTAAGATATTTGTATTCCTAGGTAAACTTGATCTTGTCTAATCTCCATTCCCTGACTCTGGTATAAAAAGCAGAGCTGCTACTGTTACACTCGTCAGGGAAACAAGTTTTAAAATGTTAAATATTTTTATGGTGCCTTTCATATAATAGAGTTGTCTTACTAATTTATCCGCCAAAGTAAAATGGCAACGGTTGCAATATACACTTCAAATAAAACTCAGTATTAATTTTGGTTTTATGTTCCTGTATTTAATATAGTGAACTGGGTCATAAACTTCCACTTATTACCTAGTACTTAATATTATATTAAACTTCCAAAGTGGTGGTGTACAAACATTAAATAATTCTTGCAACATGTGAGGTAGTGACTGCCTGTCTGTTGTGCAGATGCACAGAAAATGAGGTGGTATAGCTTCTGACAAGGCCACAGTTAATGAAATAACTGAAATTTAGAATTTGTCTGACTCCCAGCCCCCCGCCTTAACTACTAGACATACTACTACTGCATTCCACATAGAATTGTATCAAATAACAGAACAGGCATTATAAAAATATTGGTAGTAACAGTGTCTAAGTAGCTTCCATTATCAGTTGTCTCCTAGTAGATTGTCTTTGTTTGTACATTGGTGAGACATCTGCCCTAGGAATGTGATTTGCTGCAATAAAACCATGCTGTTAAGTAGTTGCACTCCACCTGTTAGCATAGAGACATGGGAGAATTTGGCAGGGAGATTATATGAACAGTGTTAAGCTTGAGGAGGATTCTCTACCCACCCACTTTCCGTTTATGTAAAGGTGTGGTGGTGGCACAGCTGTGAGCATTCGGTAAGAAAAAGCTCTATATTATTTAGTCCTAATCTACACTAAAAATTTTAGATGGACCTAACTATGTTGCACAGGGTTGTGAAAAATTCACATCTTTGAGCCCCATAGTTAAGATGATTTAACCCCCGGTGTAAATGTATCTAGGTTGACAGAAGAATTCTTCCATCCACCTACGTACCGCTATTTTTGGAGGTGGATTACCTACATAGACAGAAAAGCCCCTTCCATTGATGTAGGAAAGCATTTCTACATTATGGAAGTGCAGCTGTGCTGCTGTAGTGCCTCTAATGGAGACATGCCCTAAGTCTCACCAAAAAAAAGTTAGTGTCTTGGGATTCTGTGCCTGTATATTGCTGACCTTGCCTCCTGGGAATCTGTTGGGGATAAAAAGGCAGCCCCTTTTAAGGGAAGGAAAATGGATTTGGAAAACACTACTTGGAGCAAACCACTACCCAGATACTTTCCTGTGTGCATTTCTACTTCAGGGAGTGATCTGGGCCTTAGGAGGTTTTTTCCATACACTCACTTATTCAATCATTGCAGCTATTGGATAATACTCAAATCTATACACATGGTTTGGTATATCCTCTTTCAGACAGCAAGTGGAGTCGTGGAACAATCGCTATATAATCCATTTGTACTCTTTATATTTTGTTCAGGGTTCACTCCTTCTCCTGTTGCTCAACCACAGCCCGTAGCTGGCCTTAATGTTGACTTTGAGTCTGTGTTTGGAAACAAATCTTCTAATGTCGTCGTAGATTCTGGTGGTAAGAGAGGCTTTCATTAATATCAATGTAGGCAACAAATGTGCTTTAATCATTTGGCATCTGTGGAAGGTAGATCTCTTAAGAATGGCCATACTAGGTCAGACAAAAGGTCCATTTAGTCCAGTATCCTGTCTTCTGACAGTGGCCAATGCCAGGTGCCCCAGAGGGATTGAACAGAACAGGTAGTCACCAAGTGATACATTCCCTGTCGTCCGTTCACAGTTTCTGGCAAACAGAGGCTAGGGACATTTGTTTCCGGTGTGAACAAATGCAGACTGCTATGAAGAGACTCCAACTGGTGAAAGCAAAGTGGAGTTAAACTTGCAATAGCAGCATCTTTCACTTTGTTTGTGTGTCTTTTTTGTATTTTGCTAATTAAAGGGCTGCTCCTTTCTACTGAATATTTTTGTAGGGATTGCTCTATAATATTTAGAATCACTCCTTTTATTTAGACCCTGATCCTGCAAACACTTATGCATGCAAGTAACTTCACACAGGTTATTTTTTACTACTTCAGTGGGACTAAGCACAAAGTTCAGCACATGCATAAATATTTGCAGAACTGTCCTTCGTTACCTACCTGATCAAAAGGCTATATAATTTAATCTAATATGCCATGAACTACCAAGTTAAATTCTGTCTTCACTGCGTAGTGCTGTAAAATTAAAAGGCATTTTTCTTCACTGTTTAACATAATGGCCATACTGGGTCAAACCAATGGTCTGTCTAGCCCAGTATCCTATCTTCCAACAGTGGATGATGCCAGATGCTTCAGAAGAAATTAACAGAACAGGACAATTATCAAATGAGGCATCCCCTGTTGTCCAGTCCCAGCTTCTGGCAGTCAGAAGTTTGACACCCAGAGATTGGGGTTGCATCCCAATAGCCTTTGATGGACCTATCCTCCATGAATTTACCTAATTCTTTTTGAATCTGGTTATACTTTTGGCCTTCACAGCTTCTCCTGGCAACAAGTTCCACAGGCTGACTGCACTATATGAAGAAGTACTTTTTTACGTTTATTTTAAACCTGCTGCCTTTTAATTTCATTGGGTGACCACTTGTTCTTGTGTTATCTGAAGGGGTATTCATTTTTTCCCACCATTCATGATTTTATAGACCTGTATCATATCTCTCTTCTCCCCCCCCCTCCCCCCCTTAGTTGTCTCTTTTCTAAGATGAAAAGTCTGTCTTTTTAATCTCTCCTCATATGGAAGCTCTTCCATATTCCTAATTATTTTTGTTCCTGTACTTTTTCCAATTCTAATATATCTTTTTTTAAGTTGGGGCGACCAGAACTGTATGCAGCAGTCAAGGTGTGGGCGTACCGTGGAGTTATATAGTGGCATTATGTTTTCTGTCTTATTATTTATCCCTTTCCTAATGGTTCCTATATTCTGTTAGCTTTTTTGACTGCTGCTTGTATTGACTGCAATCTTTGCCTCCTCACTGTTTACTCCTTTTTCCAGTTCATTTATGAATATGTTGAACAGCACTGGTCCAATTACAGATCCTTGGGGATCCCCGCTATTTACCTCTCTCCACTGTGAAAACTGACTGTTTCCTATCTTTTAACGGGTTCTGATCCATGAGGTCCTTCCCTCTTATTAATTAACTGAAGGTTAACAATTAACCTAAGATTTCAAATCTGTTTAATTTCTGATTTTTTTAATTTGTGTTTAAATAATTTGGACCTTAATCTTCTTTTTAGGGCATGATCGTTTTAAGATCAAGATAGCAAATTGCCAGTTGGTACACACTTAACAGAGAAATTGGATTTATGCTGAGTACCTTTAATTCTTTTGAGCACTCAGTAGTTAAATCTTTTCTGCTTGATGGATTTTATGCACCTTTGGGTTAGCATTCCTGTGCCTTTTTAAAAAAAGAATTTTTTCTGCAACAGGAAAATTTAGAGGAGTTTTGACCTTTAAAACTATAGATGCTATCCTGAAAACCTTCCATACTTGGCATTTGCATTGCAGTCAATAGGAGTTTCTCACACATAGGGTTTGAAGGATCAGTCTCAAAGCAGCTATTCTTCTGTGCCATTAATATCCCTGTTTGCAGTTGAGGTATAATGGCTTTATTCCCTTTATATACTGTAGTTTTGTGCAACACTTGATTCAGTCTTCCATATTTTTAACCAATGCTTTGTTGGACTCCTTACACCCTCCCCCCTTGGTGTAAATGTGTAATCTGATCTTCAGTGGAAGCCTCAAGTTTAAGGCCTGTTTTGTGTGTTTTATCATTTTAAGGCTTTGATGAATTAGGTGGACTCCTAAAACCAACAGTGACCTCTCAAAACCAGAACCTTCTGGTTGCCAAGCTGCCACCTAACAAGTTAGTATCAGATGATCTGGATTCATCCTTAGCCAACCTTGTAGGCAGTAAGTATTTGTTGGAAATCTTAAGATAAGTGTGTGTGTAATTGTATAAAATTAACAGGCTATTTCAGTAATATTTTTCCCATTCTGTGGCAGATTTGGGCATTGGAAATGGAACTACTAAAAAGTGAGTGTTTTTAATCAAACTTGGAAAATTTCTTGGATTTTTAACGGCTTATTCTTGATAGTATTTAGCACTTCATGTTCATAACCACTTTGTGCATACTAATCTTTACAGCATCTCTGAGGAAATCAGTATTATCTCCATTTTACAGAGGAGGAAACTGAAACCTAGGTGAAGTGACTTGACCCACAGCTACTTGTGGGGTGGGAGCAGGGCAACAGCAACAAAGCTCGGATTAGAGTTTAGGTCTAAATCCTGTTGCTGTTACTGTGTTAATTGCTCTGGACCCTGATGCCTGTTGCTCTTATTTAGTGAATAAACGTCACAAAACACGTAGTTTATTGGTCATTCAGTATGTGGTTTTTAGTATTACAATGCATGCCTACAATAACAAGCAGCTCCTTAGCAGACCTCAACACATCCCATTTCCAAACATCTGAAATAAAATTAGCTGTGTGTCGTATCCCATGAAGTTTAAGAAATCTGGGGTGTGATGGGCCAGTAGGAGGAAAGTGAACTCCTGATACAGAATAATTGTGATCAGCTTTGATGTTGTATTTAACATCAGGCACAATTAGCCTCAGCAACTCCAGCACCACTGCAAAGAAAAGAATCCTGTCAATCCAGTTAGGGCTGCTGTGGGGTAGTCTGTACACAAACACTGTTGTAGCCTTGAAACCATCCAGGAATTTGTACACATTTGCTCCTGCCCACGTTATAATTTGACCTGCAAAAATGAAGCTAATAGTATTACACTGCATCTAGGCTAAGAAAAGTAGTTGAGTTTAGGTCAATCTTAGCTAGCTTCTGTTAGCTGAATCTGACCTATGTTTTCCCTAGTCCAGACCAGGTTTACTGTGACTGTACAACTTGATTTGGTGACTAAGCTCTTAAGGAATTAGTACTAAGCTCTTAAGGGGTCAGTATTAATGTAGATTTTCACCTTGTGGAAACACGCGAGCTTATTTGACTAATGTACTATATCTGAGGATGGTGCAAAGAAAATCTGTTTTCTAACTTTTTTAAAAATTTATTTGAAGCGATGTAAATTGGACTCAGCCAGGCGAAAAGAAATTAACTGGTGGTTCCAACTGGCAGCCCAAGGTTGCACCCACAACTGCATGGAATGCTCCAACAATTGTAAGTGAATGAAGATTCTGAAGTAGTGAATCTATGTAACTTAAAATATAGGCAAACATGCAATATAAAGGTATGGAGGTGATGAGTCATTACAGTGGATAGTTATGAAGATGATTTGAATAATAAATGGTCAGTTTGAGAATGTATATTGCTATAGTAACAGTAACTGGATGACCAACTTCATTTAGATTATTTCCCCTTTATCAGATATGCTGTTTCATTGCATATGACTAAGGCTAAGATTTAGCCATGGGTAATTTTAGTAAAAGTCATGGACAGGTCACAGGCAATAAAAAAAAATTCACGGCCCCGTGACCTATCCATGACTTGTACTATATACTCCTGACTAAATCTTGGGTGTTCTGGGGGGTTCCAGAGGCACAGCTGCTGCTCTGGAAGGGGGGGGTCACCTGCTGGTATGGAGGGGAGGGGGACTCTGGGGCACCCCCTGCTCTGGAGTGGGAGCTCCAGGGTACCCGCTGGTACTGGGACGCGCCCTGGAGCCCCCGTGTGTGCTTCAGGGGCGACAGTCCGGGACCATTGCCACTGCTGCTGGGGGTGTGTGGCCCAGGACCGCTCAAGCTGCTCCAGCGGCCCTGGAGTCAGTCGTACCTGCTGGCTGTCTTCCATGACCTCCGTGGCAGACTCACAGACTTACATATGACTTATTCTGTAACGTGAGTGTGAATTTATACTGTAAACTAAAAGTATTGCTAGGGCAGAAACTTAGGTTGTAGAACATCAAACCCTTAGTAATTATTTGAGTAGGGTAACTTGACCTTTTGGAAATAGTGGTGATGGTTGGGGCTGCACTTCATTCTGAATGCTGTTTGGAAGAGTGGAAATATACTTGCTCTTGAAATATAATACTGTGTGGTGAAGCTGTATGTCATTGGTTTTAAACCTTTTCAAATGGCAGCGTGGACCCCACTGAAAATCGTAGACAAGTCTGCAGACCGCTAGGTTGAAAACCACTGTTCTGTGGTAACCACTTACTTTCATGGACCCCTTAGCCTGGGACTCCACAGACTGTCTAAGAACCACTGCTGTATGTCACAACACTGAGCCTGCTCTGTGACTTGAGGCAGGAAGTAGTGCATCTTCTGCTACCCGAGGGTGTGGGAATTGATGTTACAGGGATAGGTGCCTTAGAAATATGTACAACTAGTACAGTCACATTCTGAAGTGTGTGCTTGCTTTTAATACATGTCTCCACTTAACACCTTCAGTGACCAATCTGATTTTTCTCTAGTTTACAACTCCATTACAGATAGCATGTATTGTGGATCACGTGTTTTTACCAAAGTGGTTTGTTCTCCCATCCATTAATGTATGTGTTGAGGGAGGGAGGGAAGGATATACTTGAGTAGCTCCCAGTTATGCTGGTGGGACCTACATGTGTAAATTCTACTCTCCCTTTTACCACAAACTGGAGAATAGTATACAAGCATAGTAAACATAACAAAACAAGTGTTTTGAGCTATTATATCAAACGGTATTAAACGATTTTGTGATTTAACAATGAAACACATGATTTGTTACCGATTTGGAAAGAGAAACAATATCTCTCTTCAGGTCATCTACCTGCTCTCATTTTGGGTGGCAGCTGCCAACTCAGATCTTGTATGCAGGTGAAAGTGGTTGTGGATATTACAGTTTCTGTAGTACTCACCTACTACCTGAATGACTTGCTAGCAGTTGGATATTTCTCATGTGCTTGAAAATACTTAATTGTTGTCATAGCAAAATATACGATATCTTTATATGCATCTTGTAACATATCATTCCATTTCTAACCAGTTCTTTTATTAATTTTTAAAGACACTGTCAAGGCATCTTGTTTTATACAAAACCTTTTACTCACTATTAAATTGTTTGAAAAAACTTAGGAGGAGGAAATTGGTTTGTTCATCAAATTCTTCTCCACTTTGTCCACTAGTCTATTTATTGTAGCGTTGATTCTAAGCGCTGTGCTGCTGCTTGATAAACTTTTGAAAACAAGGAAGAATATTTTTTTGTGGAAAATAAGTGCACACAAAAATAAATGGATTATACAAACAGGTATGAAACGCATCAACCTTGACAGTGTCACTTAAAAGATTTATTCAGTGACTCGAATTATAAGAATTTTTATTTTAGGGCAGACATTAAGTATACTTGTGAACTAAAATGCTATCTGTGTATATTCTGTTGTGTAAGTACTTGTTTCTAATCCAGTATTATTGCATTATGTAATTGTTCTCCCTGGGAAATACAGAATGGCATGCATTTTCCACAATACGTAAGTGAAAAAAAACAAAAACAGCCTTTTTGCAATCAATTGGCATGCTATATTAACCACTGCTGTAGCAGAATCTCATAACCTTCCCGCTATTACACATTTCTCATATTAAGATCTTTGGTGTGCAGAAGATTTGAGCTTTTCTTAGCATATACAAATCTCATGGGTGTTCTGCAGGCTCTTGACTCGAATGATGGCATGGGAAATACTGAAATTTTTTTTCCTTGCTTAAAACTGTGCCATTTGCTGCCAGATAGCTGGGTCTGTGTCTGTGCTGCCTTTAATGCATCTGGTAAAGTTTGAATGAAGATAAGTTGTGTGTGTTTGAATAATTGCATGAAATCTCACAGGCTTCTGTTATAATTGGCACTTTATTCACTTTTATTGTAGATCTTGTTTTCAAGTAGGGAGAGACCAATATGTCATTTATATTCAAATAAACTAAGAGAAAATCCCAGCTCATGATTAAGTTTAAAAAAGGCAAGCCATAACTTGTGCATTGTTTTCTTGGAGGAATGCAGTCTTACTCACAGATAATCTTTTTGTATTTCAACAATATTGGTCTTTCCCTGTATTCAGTTTTCATTATGGAATAATTTTAACAGTGGAGGATGTAAAGTCTGTACTGGAGCACTCTTAAAAAAAAATATATATATATATATATATATATAGCCAGCATTTGTGTGTGTATATGTATGTGTACACATACATATAATGTGAATGATTTAAAGAATGTTCAAAGCTTTTTGAACTGAATAATATTTAGATAGTTACTGTACAATCTAGGTAATTCTTTAAACACTGAAACTTGTTCTAATAGCTGCTAGAATGCTAATTACCATTGGCTAGTGCATATTAAAGAGCAGCTGATACCTCAAAAAATTAATGTTCTATTCAGAAATAGTCCTTCTTATATCACACTTCTGGGGTTGGGTTGTGAGGGTGAAATTACCTGCCTGTGGAATATTGTTCCCTACAGCATATCTTCTTTCTCCAGTGTAGTTCTGAATGTCACAAGTAACAATTATTCCACCACTTTCCTTGAGAGTCTCTTCCCAAATAAAATCTTTGTAATACAAGAGACATGCATGAAAGCATGATCTTGGAGTTTGTCTGGTTCAATCTTCAGTAGTGTCATGAATTATAATTTCCACAGCGAAGAACTGGGATGTCACAAGCAGAGCATTATTAATTGCAAGTGAGGGATTAACAGGAGGTGGAGGAGATAAAGATCCCTAGATATCAGTCTATTGGTACTTGATAAGTACTCAACTAGATAATGTTCTTAGACAAAGTTCTTGTCTCCATGTAAAAGTCTGCCCTAATAAATAGGGTCAGGAGCATGGGAAAGTGGAAAGACAAAGGAAGGAGGTATCAGCTGCTCTTTAATATGCACTAGCCAATGGTAATTAGCATTCTAGCAGCTATTAGAACAAGTTTCAGTGTTTAAAGAATTACCTAGATTGTACAGTAACTATCTAAATATTATTCAGTTCAAAAAGCTTTGAACATTCTTTAAATCATTCACATTATAAGTATTCAGAATTGCTTTTAAACAGAATATATCTTTTGCCGCCTCCTGCTTTCTAAGAGGTATCAGAGGGTCTTTATACATGCATTGCATATTTGAAACAGGGGATATATTATCAGTTTACTGTTGACAGAGATAAAGCCTAGAGCAGGGATGCCAGTCTCATTCTTCCACTTCACAATAGCTGTCATGTAATGATGTTAATTTATATAGACTGAATGGTATTGGTAGTGATTTACCATGTTTTAATTCATTGTAATAACTAGGGTATTCCTAACAATTGAAAATAAACTCATTTTAGAGTAGCAGATCAATGTTCTGTACCCACTTGTAAATACTGTGGGGCAATGTCTGCACTGGGATTTTAGGGCTACCTCTTATCATTGCTCTAGCACAGGTGCAATTCCACCAGTGACCAGCATTGAACTGTGTTACCATGTCACCTAGACCTACTATGAATGAGGTTAGACAGCAAGCTGGTAAAACACTGAAAGCCAGCCAGCATTAGAACTCCCACCATTGCTAGGACTGGCGCAGCTGTATCAGTGCTAAGGTAATGGAGACCCCCTTAAAATCTTTAGTGTGTATGTAGCCTGGTTTGAAAAGAGAGAGCTTCTGATGTTTTTACTATAACCACAGTAACTTGGCCTTTATATTTGGTTCCTTTTTTAGAATTACCTGGGCACAGTTACTTCAGTAAAATAAGTAGTAAGTTTTATACTTCATAGGATTCGGGCAGTATTCACTTTTGTCATGTCATCATCATATTGATTTTATTTGTGTATATTATATGTAAATATTTCCTGAATTTCCTATTAAGTACAAAACATACATATTTAGATCTCTATACGTTATTTGGACTGAAGACTTGTTCTATCCACCTCCGATATCTCTAGGTGGAACTTTAGATTACTGTGAGTCAAAACCCTACAGATTTGGTCTTGTCTGTAATTTATATATATGTCAAGTCTTTCTAGAAACCTTGAGCATAAGTATTGCAATTGATCTGAAATAAGATAAACTTTAACAGAAATCTACAAATGCTAATAGGTGTCAGTTGATCTTTTTTGCTATATTAGTAATATGCTGTCTAGTCAGTGCTCCGTTTGACACTTAAAGGCAATTTATTATCTTGTATGCAACTCAGTCAGTCTTCCATGCAGTTCAGTGTTATCTCTTTTCTGTGTTAGGCACCACCTGTAATGGCCTATCCTGCTACAACACCAACAGGAATGATGGGATATGGAATGGTTAGTGAAATTTCCTGTTACTTAATTTGCCATTAACATGGTTTACTTGTTACTTTTATTATGAGTTAGCTGCAAACATAAAGCATTCTAGGAGCAATATGTCATTTGGCCTAAACGTGTTAAGTAGGTTTAATATCAATTCCTCTTGTTTGTTCTTCGCTGAATCACTCAATCCCATTTTTCTGCAGGAAAATAAACTATGGCTCTTAAACCTCATCTCTACCCTTTTCTTCTTCACCTAGCCCCTGGATGACTTATTCCATACATTTAGTGTGTATTGAATGAAGTAGTCACCAAGTTCCTTGTTCATCTTCCATTACTTACTAAATTCTCCCTCAGGTTTTCATCTGTCCATAACTCCGAGAACTCCCCTTTAGCGTCTCCCCTTTTTTAGTGTCCTTATTGAGGCAGAAGAGTTTTATTGGATGACTATTAAGGAAATACTTAGAGCTATATTTCAGGAGACTCAACACCATGAAGAAAGAAAACTCATGTAGTTGTACGTTGGTCAGATCTTTGTCTCTAGAACTTCAAATCTGAAGTAGCAACACAAATATATAGAAATCTCGCTCTTCACCCACCATGTATGTAAGACTGACTTGCCATATAATTAATGGTACAAGAAAATCTAATGGTGAAAACATCACAGTAAATTTATTACCGACCCTTAACATGGATGCATCCCTGTTTTGCACTATGCTAGGAGCATTGCTATCACAGTAAGTACTTCCTTGAAATAACAGTAAAAGGTGGAGACTTCCAACTGTCCAGTTAATCCAGATATGAATGCGACAATTCTGTGTAGATTTTAAGAGGAATGCGTGCCACATTACTTAATAAGGAAAGAGTTACATGCACCTGGGCCTGCTCCTGAATGGAGGGGAAAACATCTAAAAATAATTCTTCTGCTAAATAATTGAAAAATCTTTCTCACAGTTGTTTTACTAATTAATCAGTGACTATATTTCTAAAAATGCTATTGTTAATTCAGGTTTAAAGTTTGCTTAGATAATTAACCATTCTTTCTGAATTTAATTCCCTCTGAACCCTACCAAAAGGCACCTGTCACCACAGTAGCTAAGAACCAAACACAGAAGGAAGGGTTGCACAAAAAATCCTGTATAGGAGTCTACACTCCACCACTTTATCCAGCTGTTGTTACTTGTTTAAAGCTTCCATCACCTCAGCATGATGATATGTTCTGGAGGCCTCATAATTGAAGGATGGACTATGTGCAATAGGAGGTTTCCTATTGTGTTCTGAAAACAGTCCAGATTTGTTCAGGATTGCCACAGCTGGGGATCCTTTTCCAAGAATGATGACCCTGTTAAACATCCATTAGTGGGTAATTGCTATTGTAAACAAATTAACTAGGATAGAACTTTGCTGCATTTTGAGGTTAATAGTACCAGGTTTTTCCACTAAACAGTGGCTGAACTGTAATGTAAACCCCCATAGTTAGGTCAATATGGTTAAAAAGAGAACAAAATTGATCCACGTATTTTTATTGTCATGACTGAGTGAAATGCAAAAACACCCAACATTGATGTGGGGGAAATAAAATTAGAATTAATTAAAAAAAAAAAAAAAAAAAAGGTATTACCACATGTGTGAGTCTTACATCTGAACTCTAACCTGACAATATCTCCTTCAGAAAACCTAGACTTCTCGGTCAGACAAATTGGGAATTAACTCATTATCTTGATTTTATATACATATTTCATCAGTTCTTGAAAGTGCAAAACAGCCACAACGATGGCATGTTAAATACCCATGTTGTGTAAGGTGACTTCTGCTTTCTAGTACCTCCAACATAATGGAGAGGGGAGAACTCTGTCAAAGCCTCAGTGTTTGTGGTCAGCATGTTTGTGGTGCTAACACAATTTCTTCATATATTATAAACAGCTGCTTCGATGCCCAAACGTTTTGGGGGAAGATTACATAGAAACAGCTTCAGCATCTATACTCCAACACAAACATGTTATCTAAAGTAAAAGTCTGCAATGTTCATGTTTAGGGGCCCTCAGTTTATAGTCCAGTTTCAGAAGTCCTTTCCGGTTTTATCAGGCCAAATGCTAAGAGTCACTCTTCACCCCTTCCCCTCTCNTGTTTTGTAATTCTATGCTGTTCTGGATTTTTTTAGCCAACGCAGATGGGAGGTGTACCAGTAATGACACAACCAACTTTAATATACAGCCAACCTATCATGAGACCACCAAACCCTTTTGGCCCTGTTTCAGGAGCACAGGTGAGTATAAATCCAAAATATTTATATTTACATGATCCTGGAAATTGGTTGATAGCCAGGCCACAAATAGTTTGGTGTCGTCTTTACACCCTCACTGTTTGTTGTAATGATGGTTTTGTCCTGTGGTGTGGTGGCAAGTGGAGTCCATTTCCATTGTGCTATATAGAAAAGGGATTGCTTCTCAGCTGCTTATTCAAACTTTGTGTCAACAAATTCCTGTTCTGCAAAAGTAAAGTAAAAGGATGTCATTCTCAAGGGTCAGTTCCCTGGAGGAGGTGGTGATTGATGTCTTTCTTCCCTTTTCTTTAGATGAATGGTGATAGTAACTATTTTTAGTCTTACTTTTGTGCATCCCCTTTAATCACTAAGCTTGTGTTCCACTGTATCTCACCCTCATGTTGTTCATTGCAGCTTCTCCTGGAAGCATATCATTATGCAAACATGTTTCATGCCAGACTCCTGAATCGCACTCCAATGCTGCCTCTTGTACTCTTAAACTCATACTTTTCACAAGTAAAATAACCGAAGGCTGATAGCATAAGCCCTTTTATTATAGCAGTGAGTGTCAAAATTGCAGGTAATTCCAGAGGTCAAATTTGGGCACCCAATATAGGCTTTGCAAATCTGTGAAAGATTTCAGCATCTTGTGACACAGTGTAGTCCTGACTTTCCAAACTCTAGGAACCACATTTTCCCCATGCCTCCCAGAGATTATAGTGACCCCTTTTCTGAGTGTGCTGAATGTACTCACTCTCCTGTGTTAACTGCAGAGTTTAAAGCTGGCCAGCGCCTCTAAACCAGTCTTGGGCTCAGAGAACTAATGTGCACATTTTTAAAGCCTGGATGGATCCCCAGTTCTGCCAAACATCGTGTCTTTCCAAGTTTTTTTGTGTTCCCTATCACCCATGGGGGATAGATTCATGTTATATTGTATGTACGTACATAAAGGATACCTAGTTTGTGTTGGCAGTTTGGAAAAAAAAATCTTTACTTTCAATTTTGAGTAATGGATTGTACCAAATAGGGACAGCCCCTGATTAATCTGTCACACACTGCCTGCTTCTGTACTCCATTGTAGACATCTGAGTGAAAAGGAAGCCAGTATATTATCCCCTTCAGTATTCATATTAGCTTGTCTGATGGAAGCCTTGCTTTGAAAAGTGAGTACAGGCAAATAAGTATTGGAGTTGGGTTCGTACCTTTTTTTCTCCTGATCTATGCCACTTCTTTAGTTTAGTCCAGAGCACGTTTCCATCTCATAAGAAACCTCATCCTCTTATTCAAGTTAAGATAGAATTTTGAATGAGAGGCTCTAAGGGAAAAGTTTTCCTGTGCTCTTGTTCCAACCTTTGAGAGGACTCTAAAACAAGAGAGGTTGCTTTTGGGAAATCATGTCCACCTCCATAATATTAGAGGACATCTAAATTTAGGGATGTCTGATCTTCACAGGCTGGTGGGATTAAATACTGAAGCTCTAAATTTTTACATTCCAATTAAATGAGTTTTTTGGTTAACAAAGCGAGCTTTTTTCTTTTCATCTGAAAGTAGTAGTGATCGGGGGGTGGGAGGGGCTATAGCATACTCCTTTTGCTGCGGAGAACTTTGCCTTTTTACCATTGATCATGATGGGCCATTCAAATATAGATGTACTGTAATAAGTAACATGGGGTAAAATGTGTTGCCACATACAGAGAAATACATGTGTGTGTAAATAAAACGTGCCTATACACAAAGTATCCATATTTTTAAATGACAGCTATTAGATGTCTGTCTGCCACTGTTAATATTGCTGATGATGTGACTCTACTTGGTTCCCTTGCTCCTTGTGTTTAGGAACGCTTCAGCGCTCATCAAGGAGAAGGGCCTCGCATCATATTGCAGTGCTTTGCCCCTCATCCCAGCTTGATCAGAGTAGCTATGTTCACATTCAGCCTCACCTCTTTGAAGTGGGGACTTCGGGGTAAAAGAAGACATGATGATCTGGGAGGGACACTGTCAGATAGAAATGTGGTTTTCAATCTGAAGAAATGTTTTCCCTTTCATTGTTTCTTTTGGGCATATAACAGCCCTCTGTGTATAATCACTATCACAGTTTTCCCGTCTAGTCAGTCAGCATCTCTATGGATCTTTTATGCAGCATTAAGGATGGAAAGAGATGTTTTTTAAAATAGGAAAATTTGGCTATCAAAGATAGGTGTACTTCATTTTCTACTTCACTAAATTTCAAATTGACTATCCTTTTAAAAGCAGAAGCAAACTTTACTTCTTGCACATTTATTCTGTCACGTGAATGAATTCAGTTCTAGAGTAAACATGCGTTTAGATTTATTGTGAACTGTTAAAAGTGCAATCCACCCATTCCCACCGACATTGCAGGTCTTGGGGCTGGATTGAGACCCAGCTGACTGCCATAAAGCGGGGGCAATGGGAGGGAGGGGGTGGAATGAGAGAATGCAGTGTGCTTAATCTGGTGATGTGTAGGTTTCCTTTAACCCTCATATTGGACTACAAATCACCCAGCTATTTCTGTATTGGGGTCTTGGAGACCCACAGTATGTCAGAATTGGGGGAGAAAACACATGGATGCATTTAAAACTGACTTTTTTATAACCAGTGAACTATAAAACTATGAACAAGTTAAAACTTCGATAGATTCAGAAGCACACTACACAGCGTTTATGTTGGGTTTAACTGACCCCAGGATGTTTTTGACAGATTGCATTTTTGATGTGTTTTTCTGTCTCCTCCTCTGGAACAGATGTAACAACTTCCTCATTTTTCAGGCTCTGGGTCAGTGACCAACACACTAGACACTTCTTCCCTAGAGCCCTAAGGCAAGGCTGCAGTGATTCTCTCCTGCACCAGGGTCTTTACCATTTCTGTACCCAGGTTTCTGGGAAACAGCCGGGTCTTACTCAAAGATTTGTTATGCCACGTGAGATTCAGCAAAATCCAAACGATATGTGCATTCAGACATGCAATGTGCATGTGCAATGCAATGGTGCATCTTTGTCCCAGCAACAGCACCTGCCAAATGTGGGTTTGCCAAAAAATGTATTGACAATTGTGGCTTCCCCAGGAAACTCATCCTAGCAAGCATAGGTGTCCCAGAAAATCAGTTTGATGGTCTCTTCTGAGACTATTGTGATAATATGTGAGGCAGATGTTATCTGCGTTTATTGCAAATCCCCAAGACCCTTTTGTTGCATTTTTTTTTTTTGAAAAACAAAAACCACTGAAGCTATGGGAAAAACAATGCTGAAAGATTCATGTACTCGTATCATAACTGCTGCCTCAAAATAAAAACAGTCTGATGCTGGAATACCGGCGTAATTAATTTGAGGTCTAACTGACCCCAATAACCTTTTGAGTGACTTTTTTTCTATGCTAAAACCACAACAGGTATACAGACAAAACCAGTGCTAACAGTTGTTCTCGTCATGCTTTGGGAATATGTAAAGAAAGAAAAGGCACTGATTTGCTTGTACGTTTGGGGTCCAAGAGATCTCTGAAGACCTTGGAAGTGTAGTACTTTCATTTTCCCCAGTGATTCACATTGAAGGGTCTAACGGACCCCATTACCTTTTTAATGACTTTTTTTTCCCCACCAACCTCAGCAGGTAGGATGATAAAACCAATGCAGAAAGATTGACCTCACCCTAGTTTGTGAATACTTAATGTGTGAAGAGGCACAGGTTTGGCATGAGAATTTTTATTTACATTTTTGTGTGTTGGGGTCATATAGACAAAACATTAGGAGTTGCAGTTCCTTCAGAAACAATTGATGTTACTGGAAACGCATCCTTTTGTTAGGCATTTACTGTGCAACTAAGAGTTTGACACTGGCCCAATCACATCTGTTTGCAGTTGCTGAGTTTTAAATAAGTCTGAGATCAATAAAATCTTAGAAGGAAAACAAAGGCTTGTTGTGGGAGCCTCTTCACCATGCTAAATAGGGACAGTGTTGGCTGTAGATATTTAAATAATTCCTGAGTTTGACTATAATAGTCTGTTACACTAGAAAGGTTGTATATTTAGAGTTTCAATGATCATTTCTATATTTGGGCTTAGTTTTCATAAGATCCTTTTTTGGTGATATGTTGGCAGTGGTTTTGTTAGCTGAGCTGCACAATTGGATTGCTCTGAAGTGAGGCTTATTGCTTGATAACAATTTATTGTGTTGCAAAATAAGCTGGTGGTTGATGCATACTAGGCCACAGTCATTGCCATGAAGATGATACCCACTGCCTTTGGTCACAAGATGTATTAGACAAATACCTTGAACACTTTGCTCCCTGCTTTCCCTGTCCATTTGTATGTTCATTCTTCACAACCTTTTCTCCTGTCCTCCATTCCTCTTCCCTTAAAGCACACTAATCCAAATACCTATTTTGGCTTTTACCTTCTATACAGCACTTGGAAAACCGCTTCAAAGTAGTCACCATAAGGCCACTCATTAATGAATTGTTTGGACAATATGCCTATCTAATTATTGGCCCATTAACAAAAATATTTCAGTTTTAAATTAGATAATAGTACTGATCTTACCATTAGATGAAATAGCAAACAAGCAAAATGTTAGGTTTTAGAATTATTTGCTCTTAAAAGTGCCTTCCATGGGGGAGGGGACGACCTATTCTCCCCAAAACACTTTTTTCCCCAGTTTACTTTAGAAAATTATAATTTATATTCCCTGAAAGATTCTGGTGACTGGAGAAGTGATGAAAGTCTGACATAAGTCAAAACAATGGAAGCTGAGTAATTGAGCAAGAAAGTAATTTTTACTTAGACTGTTTTATTTGTTGGTTTTATACCTATTAAACTTAATTGACTAATGAACACATTGGAGCCAGGATATCTTGGTTAAAGATTGAACTCCCCTTCTCTTGAAGTAAGGAGTGAGAAGATTCACTACACAGTATTCTAGCAAAACCCAGGAAGACCAGACTTGATATTCCTGTTGCCTATAAGAAAAGCAGAAGAATAAAAAGGGAAAGATTTTTGTTTTTATTTAAACCTTTCAGATCGCCTTTATTCTTCAAATGGTAGTAAAAAGGCACAAGCCAAGCCTGACTTCTTAAAAATCTGTGCATGTCACTTTAAATAACCAAGTAGTGTATATGACGGTATAAACTGTCATTTCAGTACAAAACATTGCGGAATCAGCATTATAATCTTCCATGTAACGTGCCACCACACGGCTCAGAAAACCTTCTGCAGCACAAAAAAAAGCATACAAGAGCCTGATTGCGTTCGTGTCTCCTTAGTATCAGACTACTGTATATTTGCCAGGAGTCAAGATAGTGCATTTGCAGTAACTTGGATGACCCCAACATACACAACATATAGCTATAAAAAAGGAAGCAGATAGGTCCATCTGAGTCTTAGTAGAAACATGAAAGGTCTGCTTCAGCTACAGTTAGGTAGCAAAACCCATCAGATATTTAAATGGCATTGCACTGGCTCCAGCTAGGCTGTTGTTGTTTTTTTATAGTCGAGCGCTTTTTTAAATTCCAAGTACCAACTGCTGTTCACTTGTCTCTGGCCACTTCCATCAAAGTTGCTGCCAGTAAAAATCCTAGAAATTAGACATGATGCATACCAGTGCCCTGGAGGTCAGTGCAACCAATATATATTGACCATCTAACTAGGTCTGGTAAAATGTAATATTTGTGGACTTCAGTGATTTGCATAGAAACTAATTAAACTGGACAAGATTTAGAGTTAGTTTCTTTGCCCTTTAAACCAGTGTTTCTCAAATCATGACCTTCAAGTGTTGAAAATATTATTTAAAGAAAAATCTCCCACTCCCTGCACACCTTTACTTTTCAAAGCCAACTATTCTGTCAAGCTCTCAAGCACACAGCTATAATATAGGCTTGTTAAATTGATATTCTTTTAACTCAATTTTATAGTAAATGTGGGGGGAGGAGGCCTGAACATTTTTTACTTCAAATAATGATTTGCCATTTTGAAACAGTTGAGAAGCACTAAAAGGAGATGCTAGTCACAGTTTAGGACTGAGTTACACACAGCAGTTCAAGAAGTTGCTGTAGTTGTGCCATTAATAGTAACACAATTTAAGTTCAACACTTTTGGAGGAGCAAAGGTACCAGGAAACTTACATAGTGTCAGTACTTTGCCTCTATGACAGGCAGAGAATAAGAATCATCAATTTTCCTCATGGTAAAAGTAAAACAGCAGGATGCCTCAAGGTTTTGTTAGGACTGGAGTGCATTGTGTAGTACATTTTACAATGAAAAGAGGGTGAACGGTATGGTGGCAAAACTTGCAAATGACACAATTTAATTGAGTAAAGACTGACGAAAACAGTAACATCAGAAGGGCAAAGAGGTTTTTAAGGTCAGGTTTGACAAAACCCTGGCTGGGATGATTTAGTTGGGGATTGGTCCTGCTTTGAGCAGGGGGTTGGACTAGATGACCTCCTGAGGTCCCTTCCAACCCTGAGATTCTATGATTCTAAGCAAATGGACAAAACAATGGCAGATGAAACTCAATGTTGACAAATGCAAAGTTATTCACATAGGAATAGTGTGAACTACATATGCCTAACTGGTTTCTAAATTAGCTTTGAAACTTGGGGAAAAGATCTGGGTATCATTGGGACAGCTTAGTGAAGACATCTTTATGTGCAGCAATGGTCAAAAAAGCCAACAGTATCAGGATACATTAAACAGTGGGATGGAAAATGATGTGGAAAATATTACATCATTGTGTAAATCAATGGTATTCCCTTAGCTGGACTTACTACTATGTTCAATTCTGGTCAGCCCATTCCAAAAAGGATATTGCAGTAATGGAGGGTGCGGTGGGGAGCATACAGAGATGGGCAATAAGAATTAGACATGGAAACACTCAGAGTAACAGAGTGAAAAAATTGATTGTTTAGAGATGAAGAGGGGGCATGATAATTAAACAAAATAATGGATCATATAGAGAAGGGAGATCAGGACTACTGTTCACCCTTTCTCATAATCAAGCACAAGGGAACATTCAATGAAACTGAAAGGTGACACATTTAAAACCATAAAAGCAAAATGCATTCTGGCAATGTACAGCTAACCTGTGGAACTCATTGCCATGAGATCACTGTCAAAAGTTTAGCAGGATTCAAAAAAGGAGTAGACTTTAGTATGGTAACGAGAATATCCAGAATTCTAATAGTAAAGATTTTAAGAAGCCCAAGAGTTTTAGAAGAGACATAAACCAATTTCTAATAGTGGGGTTCAGGAAACAACTCTCTTTGTGGGCAAGTTATTCCACAACTGCCTCCTTTCATGGTTTTTTGCATCTTACCCTGCAACAGTTGGTACTGACCACTACCGGAGACAGGATTCTGGGCTAGGTGGACCACTGGTCTGATCTAGTATGGCATTTCCCATCTTCCTATGTTGTAAGTGACCCAAGCACTTTATATCAGCAAAAGTGCACATTACTGTGGAGTGAATATAAGGAGATAATACACATCATTGGCGAAGAGGCGGGTTTGTGATAAATATAAGCTATAGTTGAAAACTAATAAGGATTTAACTGCTTGACAATGTCAGTGTCTGGGAATCCAGAAAAGAGATTTTAGTTACTACTGCTACTAGAACTTGTAGATCCTTAGCCCTTTCCAGTAAGAAGAGACGTTCTAGAATTCTTGCTTCTACAGGGGAATATATGTGAAGATACACCTATCTCATAGAGCTGGAAGGGACCCCGAAAGGTCATTGAGTCCAGCCCCCTGCCTTCACTAGCAGGACCAAGTACTGATTTTGCCCCAGATCCCTAAGTGGCCCCCTCAAGGATTGACCTTACAACCCTGGGTTTAGCAGGCCAATGCTCAAACCACTGATCTATCCCTCCCCCCTCTAAGCAAGAGTTTAGAGCCAGCATTTTAAAAAGTACCTTTAAATTGCTAAAAATGTCTGGTCTTGTCTATGCAGAAAAACTATGCAGATTTAATTAAATTGGCTTAGATACTGATTTAGTTAAATCGGTGCAATCCCCTTTGGTAGTGGACACTTGGTTCAATTTGAGAGAGCCCCTATTGACATAGTTTATGTCGGGAAGGTATAAACTTAATTGACATTTTGTAAAACACACTTGAAACCAAATAAGTGTCCACTGTGCAAGAGGTTTGCACTGATTCTGATTTCTAAACCAACGTAGTCAAATAGTACAATTTACTGTTTAGGCCTTGGCTACATAGAAATCTTAATACTACAGTCTATTACTAAACCCTATTCTGTTAAACTCACACTGGAGTTTAGAACAGGCATAGAGCTCTAATGAAATATAGGCTGCTAGTATGTTGTTCACAGCCACAAATACAGTTGGTCAATGTGTAGATTGTAAAACCAGATGCCACTGCTTTCCCTGTGGTTGCTCTGCATGGGCATAGGGAATTCCTGAATTCTAACCCCACTGCTGACATTCCTATTGTGACGTTGAGCAAGCCTTGTAATCTCTTTGCCTTGGTTTGCCTAGCTCTACAATGGGAAGAATATTAGCCTGTCTCTCAGGGTGGGTGTCACTAGGCCTAATGTTTGTAAAGTGCTTTGAAGGAGAAAATCACTATGTAAGTGTGAAGTATCGTGAACTTGGTTGACACTCCACCCAGAAATGTTCCCTTTACCAAGAGTAGGGTAACACCCAGCTTGTTTCCACATTACACATACCAGCGAACAGGTCTTCAGCTTCCCATGCAACTAAATGTCTGGTTTTAATAATCCATTTCTGTCCAGAATGCCTTTTTTAGATCCCTCCCCCTTTCATTACATTTTCTGCTTTCATATTCTGTCATGCTGAGACCTTTTTTCTTTCTTTCCCTCTCTCTGTCGTCTTCTCTACCAGCTGTCTGCAGCATCCAGCCCTTCCAGTCAGAGTCCTCACAGAGCCTCAGGAAAGGATCCCTTTGCAGAGCTCTCTCTCCAGGATTTCTTGTAAAACAACTTAGGTATTGCTCACTATTCTGGGGAGATGGTGGTTTTTATAAAGTGAAAGATCATTTAAAGAGAATGAAAGGACAAGCCATTTCCACCCAGAGAATTTTCAATTGGGTCTCAGGGTGCATTATGCACTTCTATCAATTCCGCCTGAAAGGATTTGGGCCCATTCCATGAGAGTGCAAGCATCAACTACAGCTACACTCCACAACATGCCCCTCACAGACACATGTAAGGTGGCCACATGGAGTTCGGTACACACTTTTTTTGATGCACTACGCTCTAGTGCATGATTCTGCAACAGACGCTTTGTTCGGAGCAGCAGTCGTCCATTCCACAGGCTCCTCGCACCATCCTCCAACATAAGTACTGCTTGTTAATCACCCTCAGTGGAATACAATAGGGACCATCACTCGAAGAAAACAAGGTTACTTATCTGTAACTGAACGTTCCTCGAGATGTGTGGTCCCCATCTGTATTTGAAACCCACCCTCCTTCCCCTCTGCTGCGGAGTCAGAAGCTCTGCAGTAGAGCAGGAACGAGAGATGCCAGCAGCCTGCCGGCGGGCACCCTTTATCACCTGGAGCGAGACCACAAGGCTCCACAGGGCACATGCGCCGAACAGTACGGCCGTCAAAAGCTCTGGCTCCAGGCACATGGCACATGCACATAACCCCTCAGTGGAATACAGATGGGGACCACGCATCTTAAAGAACATTCAGTTACAGGTAAGTAACCTCAGGTTGTTTTGGCTGAGGTGTAACTCCAAAAACAGTGATACACAGAAATTATGCTCAAGCAGTGCAGTTACGAAGCTTGCTGAAGCCCTTTAATACTAATTTTGCTTCTGTCCATTGGAAACACAATAGGATTCTCCCTGTTTTGAGCTCCTTCTTTACTAGACTGCTGGCAGCATCCATACCAAACTCCTGACTGAAAAATGAGGGACAGTTGCGCTCATCGAGCGGAGACCACCTGGCAATAATTTCAGTAGGAAAATTTGTGGATCTGTGTTTTTGCAACAGGCATACAAAATTCTTATGAATATTTACCATCTGTGGTATACAATCTAATTGACCATCCTCACCATGATGAGAGAACTGAACTATTATCTGCTATGGAGAAATAGATACTACACCTGCTAGCTGTTTCTATACAGTAAATGGCATTGGAGTTTTCTTTTGCATCAACAGTGATGTTAATGTGTCTGCTTTAAATGTTTTAAAAGATATATATATAATGAAATGTGTGCGCAAATATAAACTACTTTGGAAACACCCTTTAAAAGTACTGATTTTAGTGTGCATAACCTAGGGAAAACTGAATGCTATCTTTCTAGAGTAAAGAGAAATAGGACGTTGACCTTTTCTTTTGATGTCTTAGTGTTAGATTAGTTTCTTACAATGCTTGGGCAGTGACAATTTTGTGATGGCTACTTCATTTTTCTGATCTTTTGGACAAACAGTGCAACCAATGCACAGTAACACTACAAAAGAGTGCATACTTGGAAAGAAATCCCAGGGGCTTGTTTACATCTTCATTCTTGCTGTAAATTTTTATTTTGATCAGCATCTTTGGAACTTTTATTTCTGATAGTCTGGATATGGAGGACTTTCCATGTCCAACACATACTAAGGGATCAGAGACCTTTATTTCTAAGTAAGTCTCATTATATTGAGTAGAGAAAAGTTAACTTTGAATGTTTTTTCTTTCTCCAGATACAGTTTATGTAATCATGCCAGATGGAAGAGAAAGGAACAGCTCCAAAAAGACACGTGCTCAACAGCAAACCCCTACTTCCAGCAAAATCCAAATTGCTGTATTTTAACTCCTCTTCCTTTAAAATGATGCAGGGAAATCATGAAGGCCCACAAAGGAAACTGGGACAACTCTTTAGGAAAGTGTCAATACATGATATAAAGCCAAGAATTCCCCTGATTTAAGATGTTCTTTTCTGGTGACTAACGCGTCAGTACTTTCAACTCCTATTAATATCCATAATCAGTAACATACAAAGAGAAGCTCTTATTCTGAAATTGTAAGATTTGTATTTGGAAATGCTGTGGGGAATGAAGATGAGTGTCCTTTACCATAACTCAAAACAAGATTTTCTTTGGGGGATCAGATCCTAACTGTTACTTCTGCAGTTATCTTTTCTTCAGTCCTCACAAATGTAGACACAGCAATGAAAATTAACTTTTCTTTTTAAAAAAATTATATATTCAGTTTGCAGTAGACATTCCTTATGTATTGTTTGTATTTATTTATGATTATCAATTTAAATAACATTAATATTGTATCAAACTCCTTATGAAAATGAGTATGGATGTACACAGTATGTCTGATTTTTTTTTATCCACAAGAATGATTTTGATTCAAAATGCTTTTCAGCTGACATATAGAGCACTAACTATTTTAAAGGCCTGAATCTTATGAATTCTCAGTATGTATGGGAATTAGGAAAGTTATAAAATGCATTAATCCTTTATAGTCAATTCTGTGCCTAGGATTTTGCAAGGGAACAGTTAACTGACAAGGAGAAGCACTACATTTTTAATTCAGCATTAGTGCATTGGGAAGGAACTTTATTGCTTTGTGCTTGGCATGTCATTATTTTACATTTGACATAAGGCCTTTCCAGAATGAATGTGAGGAATTGCTTTCACTTTAAGACTTTCCTTTTCTTTAAAAACTCTAGGAGGTATTATGTGAAAAAAGCCTTGATTTTCATTTGGCTAGTGCCATGTTTATGATCATGTACCTTTAAAAAAAAAATAAGGGAAGTAGCATCTTTACAAATGACTAGCAAGAATTTAGTTAATGAAGAATTAAAGCAGCACTGTTGATCGGTGCTTTGCGTAAATACATCGTAACTTTTGGGTCGAAAGGGGCCTTCAGAAGGATAGTCAATGATATGAAAGCAATTCTGTACATGAATTAAGCATACTTGCTGCATTGTCTCTGCAGATTCTATTTTTGTTTAAAATATTAAAATGTATGTTAGCAAAAATGGGTGGATTTTCAAATAAAATGCAGCTTCCACAGAACTTTTGTTACAGTATGAAAGTATGAGGTGCTTCTTTTCTTTTTGCCTCTTAAAATGGGCAAGGATTATTGCTTTGTTTACTTACAGTACCAAATCTATTTAATTACATGCATATTACATGCTAGGAAGTGCACCAATATGAATCGTCTAGATTTTTATACTGTCCCTCTCCCCATGGTGGTACAGCACCTTAGTTTTATTGAAGTGAGTGAATACAGCCTCTCACCAAGAGCTGGATCTATTACTTGAAATCATTGGTGTCTGGTGTCCCCTAACATTCTCAAAATGCTTATAGCAGGCAACTTGATGCTTGTAACTGGGTAACATAGAAGCACGAACAGGCTTACACCAGTTTCCCTTACACAACTACCTCAAATGTTCCAGCCTTGGGCCATGGCTGACAAGCTAGAAGCATCTTGCTGAGACATCAGTCACTTACTTTGGAGACAAAGTTCCCATCATGAAAGCAAAGGGCTTACTCAAAGTCTAGGAAGAACGATGCAAGGGCCTGTTCATAACGAGGGGAACCTAGTAGGGCTGTTTTCAGCTGTTCTGAGGTTTGCCCTGATATTTAAATCTTGACCTTATATTGGCACACATTGTAAAATGGCTACTACACAAGTAACTTTAAGGAGAGGGGCTGAGCCAGTATTGTTCTGTTAGTATGCAAAGTGGACATATTGCCTGTACAGGTTGGTAAAAGGTTTTGAATCTTTAGTATCCCCCACTAATGCTCTTCTCCCAGGCTGCTACCTTCTACTTCAGAGATTCATTTGAAAAGTCTATAGCCCTTTGTTGGTTGCAAACAATCTTTAAAATGAAGTGTGTCTGATGTGGTGATGGCCTTGTTTTATAAGTAGGGCCCTATCAAATTCACAGCCGTGAAATATGGTCTCCCCTGTGACATCTGGCTATTGTAGGGGGGTTGCGATATTACCACCCTTACTTCTGTGCTGCCTTCAGAGCTGGGTGGCTGGAAAGCAGTGGTTGCTGGATGGGCACCCAACTCTGAAGGCAGTGCCGCCACCAGCAGCGTAAAAATGAGGGTGGCATGGGGGGACATCACCTTTGGGGGGAGCAGGGCCAGCTGTATGGGTGGGCACCATGGGCACCCCCACCCCACATACGTAGCCCAAGGCCCCTTTAACCTCTGAGCGCTGGGGAGGAGCAGGGCTGGGGGCTCCTACCCTATGCCAGGCTCAGGCTGCCAGTCCTGGCCAGGCTGTGGAGGGACGGGACTTCAGAATCACAGACTATCAGGGTTGGAAGGGACCTCAGGAGGTCATCTAGTCCAACCCCCTGCTCAAAGCAGGACCAATCCCCGGAGAGATTTTTACCCCAGTTCCCTAAATGGCCCCCTCAAGGATTGAACTCACAACCCTGGGTTTAGCAGGCCAATGCTCAAACCACTGAGCTATCTCTCCCCTGCATTGGCTGCTTCCGGGGCTGGGTCAGACCCACCTCTGGCGCTGGCACAGAAGTAAGGGTGGCAATACCATACCATGCCACCCTCACTTCTGCGCTGCTGCCTTCAGAGCTGGGCTCATGGCCAGCAGTCTCCCCTCTCCAACTGCCCATCTCTGAAGGCAGCACCGCCGCCAGTAGCAGTGCAGAAATACCGCGAACCCCCCTACAATAGCCTTGCAACTCTGCCCCCACAGTCCGGACCCTGACAGTTACAACATTGTGAAATTTCAGATTTTAAAAATCCTCTGACCATTAAATTTACCAAAATGGACGGTGAATTTGGTAGGGCCCTAGTTATAAGGGTACGCCTTGATTGCAAATAAAAGGTATGTTAATGCGGGTTGGCTAACTTAACAGGCTAGCTGACAGGTTAAAATAGCAGTGAAGAGACAGCAACTTGCCTTCGGGTTAGCAGCTCCAGTCCAACCCCAGGCTGCCCCAACAGGCTTTAACTCAAACTGCTCAGCAAAGCCCCCTGTGGCTGCTCTCATTCAGGAGTAACCTGCTCTCATGTGGGCTGTGTTAGGTGCTTTCAGAACTCCCAGCCTAAGTGAGTTGCTTAACTCACGTTAATTTTCAATGAAGGTTGAGCACCTCATTCCCATAGGCTGGATTGTTTTATTGTAAGAGCAGGAACTCCTGCTGTGGAGCTGCCTTCTCCTTGCTGTTCTGTACGTCTGATTCAGCCAGCAGTGGAGGAGGAGATTGTGGTGTTACAGAGGGCTCTGATTCCTTGTAGAGACTGATCAGGCTATTTGGAAAAATGGAAAAGCAGCATGCAAACCAGGGAAAATTTTTTAAAGAAACAACCTTATGGTATAAATTAGAAAATAAAAGCAGTCAGAGCAATGGGGCTTTCCCTTTGATTTTAAGTTATTTTGGCCAAAGTCATCACAAGAATCTCTGTGGTGTAAATTTGAGAAATAAATATTGGACATTTCATTGATTTTCTAAAAACTCAACTGTACCGAACACCGAACGTGGGTGATAATATATCTAAAGGTCTTGCTGCTATGAAAACGCAGTCACTAGGGAACAGAGAGATCGCAGGGATGTATACAGTATTGGTTTTAAGTATGGCAATATTGCATGCAATAGATTGTCCCTGATAGCTTGAAAGAACTGTCCCCCCAGAAGCACTCTGTGTGGCACAGAAACACTAACTTCTTTCAGAATAGACACATATTAATCATATAAGATGGTCTGTCCAATCAGCCATTGTGGATGAGGCCCACCATGCAGATTGTTGTTGCTCCTCCCCCAAGCTGCCAGCAAGGGCAAAGATGTTAAGCCAGCAGACCTGAAGACCTTTTTGCTCCAGGTGCCCACCCCAGAATAAGAAAAGTAGAAGCAAAGGCAATGCCAGCCAAGAAGAGCCTATTCTTCAGAGGTCATTGCTGGGCAGAAGAGGATGGAAGCAGGATCGGGATAGTACCTAGGAGAAATGAGTTAATTACAGCTTGGGAAGCCATGGGGAAACAGGGCTGAAAGGGGATCTGGAACCCAAAAAATAAAAGAGCCATGGGCCACAGGGAAAGTCTGTGATACAAGTGAACAGCAGGCAAAGTGCCAGGGAAGGGGAGCAAAAGGAAAGAGCTTGATAAGATACCAGGGAGGTGAGCGGGAATAAGATAGGGCATAGTGCTGAAGTACAGAAGGAGACAAAGACATGTAGAAGAGGTAATAAAGGTCTAATAACCCATTTACTCCTGAGTCTGACAGACCTTGCCTGACATCAGTTAGGAACAGCTGTATACTGACCTTTGTACTTCCTCCCCAACATTAAAATAGGCAACACTGGTCAATGTACCTCTCCTTGATTGGTGTTGAGACTGTGAGGCTGAGACAGAACCCATGTCATAGAGTCATAGAAGATTAGGGTTGGAAGAGACCTCAGGAGGTCATCTAATCCAACCCCAACTAAATCATCCCAGCCAGGGCTTCGTCAAGCTGGGCCTTAACCTCTAAGGATGGAGATTCCATCACATCCCTAGGTAACCCATTCCAGTGCTTCACCACCCTCCTAGTGAAATAGTTTTTCCTAATATCCAACCTAGACCTCCCCCACTGCAACTTGAGACCATTGCTCCTTTTTCTGTCATCTGCCACCACTGAGAACAGCCTAGCTCCATCCTCCTTGGAACCCCGCTTCAAGTAGTTGAAGGCTGCTATCAAATCCCCCCCTCACTCTTCTCTGCTGCAGACTAAATAAGCCCAGTTCCCTCAGCCTCTCCTCATAAGTCATGTGCCCCAGCCCCCTAATCATTTTAGTTGCCCTCTGCTGGACTCCAATTTGTCCACACCCTTTCTGTAGGCCCCCAAAACTGGCTGTAATACTCCAGATGTGGCCTCACCAGTGCCAAATAGAGGGGAATAATCACTTCCCTCCATCTGCTGGCAATGCTACTAATGCAGCTCAATATGCCGTTAGCCTTCTTGGCAACAAGGGCACACTGTTGACTCATACCCAGCGTCTCATTCACTGCAATCCCCAGGTCCTTTTCTGCAGAACTGCCGCTTAGCCAGTCGGTCCCCAGCCTGTAGCGGTGCATGGGATTCTTTCGTCCTAAGTGCAGGACTCTGCACTTGTCCTTGGTTGAACCTCATCAGATTTCTTTTAGCCCAATCCTCCAATTTGTCTAGGTCACTCTGTATCCTATCCCTACCCTCCAGCATATCTACCACTCCTCCCAGTTTAGTGTCATCTGCAAACTTGCTGAGAGTGCAGTCCACGCCATCCTCCAGATCATTAATGAAGATATTGAACAAAACCGGTCCCAGGACAGATCCGTGGGGCACTCCGCTTGAAACCGGCTGCCAACTAGACATCGAGGTGTTGATCACTAATTGTTGAGCCCAACAATCTAGCCAGCTTTCTATCCACCTTATAGTCCATTCATCCAATCCATACTTTTTTAACTTGCTGGAAAGAATAGTGTGGGAGACTGTATCAAAAGCTTTGTTAAAGTCCAGGTATATCATGTCCACTGCTTTCCCCATATCCACAGAGCCAGTTATCTCATCATAGAAGGCAATCAGGTTGGTCAGGCATGACTTGCCCTTGGTGAATCCATGTTGACTGTTCCTGATTACCTTCCTCTCCTCCAAGTGCTTCAAAATGGATTCCTTGAGGGCCTGCTCCATGATTTTTCTGGGGACTGAGGTGAGGCTGACCGATCTGTAGTTCCCCAAATTCTCCTTCATCCCTTTTTTTAAAGATGGGCACTATATGTGCCTTTTTCCAATTGTCCAGGACCTCCCCTGATCGCCACAAGTTTTCAAAGATCACAGCTAATGGCTCTGCAATCACATCAGCCAACTCCCTCAGCACCCTCAGATGCATTAGATCTGGACCCATGGACTTGTGCACGTCCAGCTTTTCTAAAATGTTTAGGTAACTTTCTTTAGGGATAGCTGTGATGTCTGTGGTAACAGCCTACTATGCTCTTATTCAGCATTAAAAAGCACTTTCAAAAGGTGAGTGAAGACTAGCATGTACTCTAGAAGACAATATGCTGGAGCCACTGGTCACTCACCAGTTGGTGAGGTTCTCTGAAAAGTGACTCTAAAAATGACATTATAGTGTTCCCAACTGATGGGCTCTCAGTGACTTCCTGTAGATTAAACCTTGAATCCAGGTCAGGCTGGGTTCTTTCTGGCTCCACCACCACCCATAAAGATTCTGCAATCAGCAGTGAGTAAGCAGTTGTGATGGCCTATGTCGTGTCCAATATGTCAGGCATTGAACGGGAGACTTCCAGGGCTCAAAGCATCAGTCTCCACAGCTTGAACTAAAGAGCCAGACTTTGTATTTATGTCTGTAACAACTCCTACCCTCTGTAGGTGGGGGACACACACAGGTGAAAGTAAGCTGGTATGGTCCAGTATGGCAAGAGCTGGTACACAGCCGACCGTACTGGCAGGGGGAAGCTTCCCCAGGCCGGTGATTTAAAGGGCCCAGGGCTCCTGGCAGTGGCCGGAGCCCTGGGCCCTTTAAATCACCACCAGAGCCCCGCTGCTGGAGCCCCGGGGTAGTGGCGGTGGCCGGGGGCCCTGGGGCTCCGGCGGTGATTTAAACGGCACTCACAGGAAATCCTTTAAGAGTTTTTACAAAACTAACAAATCCTAGTCTGGGAATTCCACGTTCGGGTTAAACAAAAACTGAAAAAATATGGGACTGCATCATGAGGTGCACCCACACCCCCTTAGTTCTGCCCCATAGCACCAACTACAGAGGAACCCAAACCAAGAGCCAAGACTGTCTTCAAACAGTGCCCCTCTTCAACACCTCCGTAACTCGGAATGCTGAGCCATGAGCTAACCTTGCCCCTGTTGATTGATTAAAAAGCTACAGTAGCACAAACTATTTGATTCTGTCTTTGCATCACTTTGGAAAACTACTGCTCCTGTTTGTGTTTTTACACCTTCCCATGAAAATGGCCACATTCAGAACCCCCAAAATACATAGGGTTGGCCATGTAAAAGTGTTTCTGCAATGTTACCCAACACTGCTATCATACCTGAGACTAGAGACCTTGGAAAAGCCAGACCAAAAATTCAATAAGTGATAGACACTCCTGGGGTGGTGAAGATTAACACTTACATAAAACAGATGTATAGCCATGTAATCCACAACTGCTTGGCTCAACGGGAAAATTATACAAAGAGGATTCAATCCTGAGCACTCTGGCTGCAATCCAATTAAGTACATGCTTAAGGGCTTTGCTGGATGGGGGCCAAAGTACTTAGCACATTGCAGGACTGCGCTCATAAAGAGGATTTTAGTGGATTCAAGATTTTTACACTTCCAGCCTATTATCTTTAGTCCTTATCAAAACTGCATTAAAATGTGCCTATTTATTTGACACTCAGTGCACTGGGGGAAGGCCAGCAGTGGGAGGAGGGCAGAGTTCAGGTAATTTGGGTGATGTCCATACTTCCTAATTATTGTACCCTTAACTCTGAATTGCCAGACTAACCTTTGCTGCCTGGGTGAGAGGTTTGTGTGTTGCGATGTGAGCTGGGTGGGGGCAACAGCTGACAGAGAGTCCCAGTTATCACCTGCCGGCTGCAGTGACGACAAGCCTACAGCCGAGCAGGGCATACGAGTGGAGAACAGACTAGGTCACAGAAGGCTCAAGGCTTGCTGTGAGAAGGTAAATTGCTTTGGTTCTGTTCCTGTAATTTAAGAGGAAAGCCTGTCTAACTTAGCTGGTCATGTTTTAAAAGCCCTTTTTCCTCCAATGTTTTGTTCCAACTACTAAACAAACATACTTTGTTCTAACCAGGCTGTTGGTCACTGTGGCTCCTGAAGAACGGAAACACAGATGCCCAAAGGTACAGTACCCAGGTGCTGCTCAAAGAGCAGAAAAATCAGTAAGGCTATGTCTACACAAGAGAGCTTACAGCGGCACAGCTGTACCAATGCACGCACCACTGTAAGACCCCTCGTGTAGCTGCTCTATGCCGACAGGAGAGAGCTCTCCCATCGACATAATTAATCCACCCCCAACGAGCTGTCAGCAGGCGTGCTTATGCCGGTGAAATTTACGTTGCTCAAGGGGGTGCAATATTCATACCCCTGAGCTACATAAGTTTTGCTGACATAAGTGGCAGTGTAGACATAGCCTAAGGCACTCAGAGTGATCAAGGGGACAGATACACAGCCAGCCCCATAACCATGACAGGTCTGAACAATATGCCCAGCATGTTTTAAAATCCTTTAATTCAGGATTAATCCATCTGCGGCCGTGAGCCTCCCCAGTGTGGCCCGTGGGGCTCCAGCAGTTTTGGGGCCCGGTCTCTCCCTTGGCCCCACCTGCCGCCCCCAGGAGCTCCCCCCTCAGGGACCCTGGCAGCGCAGCAATGCTGAGCGGCAACTGCCGGCCCCTTCCTGAGGCCCAGGGGCGGGGCAGGGCAGGGCTGTGCCTCCGCGCACTGCCCCCGCCCCAAGCGCCCCTGCAACCAATGGGACGCTGTGGTGGTGGTGGTGGTGGTGCCTGGGGGAAGAAGCGCATGGAGGCCCCCCGGCCCGCCCTGCCTTGGGGCCCCCGGGAAGTGCCACACCCCCCCCCCCCCTCCCACCCCCAAACTTCCTCCCAGGGCCTGCACCCCCTTCCCCTTCCCACACACCCCCTATCACCCTCAAACTCCCTCCCAGAGCCTACACCCGGTTCCCACACCCCCTCCCGCACCCAAACTCCCTCCCAGAGCCTGCATCCTTTCCACACCCCCCCTCCTGCCCCCAAACTCCCTCCCAGAGCCTGCATCCTTTCCACACACCCCCTCCTGCCCCCAAACTCCCTCCCAGAGCCCAACCTCTCACCCATTCTGCACCCAAACCCCCCCCCCAAGCCCGCACTCCAATCCCCTACCCCAGACCTCCTTCCCCCCCCAAACTCTCCCCCGGAGCCTTAGGCAGGTGGAGGGCGGAGGTTTTTTGAGGGGTGGAGTTTGTGGGGGGGCGGGTTCTGGGCGCCATGAGTGACATTGGCCCACTGGGAGGATTTGAGGACTGGCGCTGGCCCTAAGGTAAATTGNGGGGGTGGAGTTTGGGGGGGGGGCGGGTTCTGGGCGGCATGAGTGACATTGGCCCACTGGGAGGATTTGAGGACTGGCGCTGGCCCTAAGGTAAATTGAGTTTGAGACCCCTGCTTTAATTGAAGATTATATACATTTTTAAATCCACTTTCTGGTGTTCCAGTTTAATTTCATGCCATTTATTAAAATGTATCTGATCTTTTGATTTACGGGGGTGAAAAGAAAATCATTCAACCAAATATTTTGGCAATAGTTTGGATTATTCTCAACATACTGTACTTTGCTTAAACGGAGTAGTAAATACTTAGCAGCATTTTATCTCAGCCTACGTTTATCTGTTTGTAATGTCTAATCAAACTAGAATTCTGTATCTGGAAGACTGCAAGTAGGGACCATAAAAGTCAAATATTGACCCTGACGCTGCATTAGCTACACCCCATCTACATTAGTGGGAGTTTACATTGCACAAGGAATGTGCAGGTTCATGCCCACCGTCTATAGTACTAAGGAAAGAAACCTTTATATTAGCCATCTAGAGACATTCCTGTTAATGCAGCCAGCTATTTAAATTGTCTAATATTTAAATCTAATGCTTTAGGTACTTAAGAAAAGAGCTTCCATAAAGCATTGTGTCACAGATTACCTGGAAAACAGATCAAAGATTTAATGAAGTTCAAATTACATTTCTAAATGAGCAACATAAATGAGTCTATTTTTAACCAACCAGGACCTTTTGTTCCTAAGTAAATACAGATTTGATCATGCGGTATGTGATGTGGCCCTCTGATTTATAGGTATCAAAACTGTCTTCAAACTGGCATTTGCTTGACATTTCTCTCAATTCTTCATGAATAGGCATGGCTCTTCCCACTGCACTCATCAGTTTCGTCCCCAGGGGACCCAGTTTTGAGTATTCCTGGAGTTGCAGAAGAGAGAGGGAATATTGTTGTTCATCAGCAATTGCATGGCAAAAGAGAGGCACATCAGAAGACGACTGTTTTCCTTTTTAAAGAAACTCGGTAAAGATGTTCTCAAGGGATCCCATGTTCAACAATTTCCATATCAAATGTGCTTAGTTTACAAGTAAAAAAAGGTTCCCATTCCAACTGCCAGCCCTGCCAACTCAGTCTGGGATTCAATAGCCTTAAATACACTCTGTGCCCCTTTGCACTTACACCCGGGAAGCCCTAGTCCAAGGCTATGTCTACACTGCGCAGTTTACAGCGGCACAGCTGTGCCACTCAAGCCTTGCCACCGTGTAGCCGCTCTTTGTTGGCAGCAGAGAGCTCTCCTGCCGACAAATTCAAACCAGCCCCAATGAGGGGCGGTAGCTTTGTCAGCGGGAGGGCGTCTCCCACCGACAAAGTGTTTTTTTCACACCCCTGACCGACAAAAGTTTTAATGAGAAAAGTGCAATGTAGACATAGCCCAAGCCTCCCCGCAGAGAGTGAGGTCTGGAAGAGGTGGCCTGGCCATTTACTCTTCCCAACACCAACTTCAGAAAGGTCTAAGGCCCAGACAAAGGAGAGCACTTGAACCCACACAATACCCTTAATGGCACTTGGGGTGCAGTGTCTCTATGGCAGCATCTCCAACTCTTTTCATGGGGAGTGTCACCCTGGCTGCTTATACAGTGTATCTATAATCCCAAATGTGGAAGCCAACAGCACCTTTCGCCATAACAGTACTGAAAGCTGAACCAGTGCTGCTGGTAGCTCATTTCCTGATTAAAAAAAGCTAGTGAAAGAAGCCCCATTGATTTTATCCTTTACCTGGATATCTTTTTCATCTTCATACAATAGGTAGTTGAGAGCAGGAGCCATTGGCTCTCCCCACAGATCCTCATAGCTGTCTTCCTGCTTCTCGGCCTCTGTCTCAGACTGAGTATCTGAAAACACTTCCTTCTCTATGGCTAGGGGTGCTGTGCTCTTGGTGCTTTCATCTCCAGCATCTGTCTTTGCTTTTTGGGGGAAGTCCAATGAGATGTAATGGAGTTATACTTTGTGAAGGTTAGAAATAAGGCTTATCATGGAAATTGTTTGTAATCTTTACTATGAGGTTGCCAGGGAGACTCCCAAATATACACTATGGACAGGTAAAAAAAAGAGCAATGGACAAGAGTAAATAGTTTTATGCCATAATGCACATGCAAGCCACTGAGATACTGCTGCTCTACCCATAACACCACTGTATATCGCACAATCCAGTGGAATATCTCTCAAGTTGACAGTTAATTCCGCATGTGTCTTGGACAGACACACTGAGACCATCCTCTTAGACCATGGGCCACTGTACTGCTGGAGGGACCATCTTTGGGATGAGATGTAAGACAGTATATGATGATTCGTGGGCAGTAAAAATCCACGGCATCTTTTTGCACAAGGCAGTTGATCCTAGCATCCTGGCCTGGCCCAGTTCCATTTTGGGAAACTACATCCTACTGACCTAAATATCTATTTCACTTAACACAATAGTGTATTATTTTCTTCCTGTCCTGCACTGTGATGTAGAGCTGCTGTGCAGGCTGCTAAACCCGAGGTAACTGCATTTCAGTGGTAGATTAAATGATCACCATGTACACTAGAATGTTTGCAAAGGACTTTGCAGACGAAAAGTACTTAATGTAAGATTACTTATAAAGTTCCATGACTTTTTGACATGTGCATTACCTGCATAATCTCTACACTGTAGTCCTTCCAAGTCCTCGCTAAGCAATTCCTCTCCTTGAACTTGCAGGCCAGCTCCCTGGGTAAGAAATAAATGCCTATGAAATTTAAAAAAAACACATGACATTAGAGCTCTGAACATATTTCCCTAGAAACTGGAACAATTAACTATGCCTTGTTTTCAGAAAAAACGTACTCGAAAAGCCATCTGACATTTAACCGCAAGCTCAGAATAATGCAATGGTTTAAAAATGTGATTGAGGCAGCCAGGTAGCTTAATGACTATGCTCTTTTGTATCCCTAATTCAAGTCTGCCATAAAATTCAAAGAAAACAAATGCAGTCTCGGATCAGTACACAGTCCAAACCAGAGCTGAAAGTCTTCACTTAGAAGCAGTCCAAGGTTCTTCTAGCAAGGAGAGTTAGAGACCCCCTTTTGTGGTTAAGATGTGACCGCTACAGCAGGGCTGAAATCCCGGGGCAGGGACAGTAAAGAAATGAGTGATAAACATAGTGTGTAACACCAGAGGTTATGATACCACATGTGCTAAATTAATCCTCTTTTGGGGAATAAGTTAGCGCTATTCGACGTGAAGGAATTTCATGCTGTGCAATGTACCCTTACAGTGCCATGCAAGAGCCTCTTCCTTATTTCTGCTTAGTACAGCACGTCATCTGCAGTACTTGGGATTGAAAAAACTAAATTAGCGCATTAGCCTTCACGCCCCCAAATATTTGAACCAACAATAAGGAGCAGAGCTACACCCTAGTGTCCAGCCTAGTGCACAGCTAGATATAGGGGGAGGTGTGGCAAGAAGGAATTCTTTCTCCCAGCACCATGGGACTGCAACCCTAAAGTGTGAGCTTTGGGGGGGGGGGGGGGGGGTCNTCCAGCTCTGCCACCCCCACATCCTGATCCCTATGTGCTGATGCATACAGAGTCACAAGATAGCTGAGCTTCAAATCATGCCCCCAACATCCTCAAATCCTGCCTCTTTTGAATAGGAAAGCTGCATTGGTTCTGCTGCCCAGGGACACTGAATGACTGTGGAGGCAGCAGAAGTAGTTTCTAGGACCCAGATTCTCAAAGGTATGTAGGCTTCAAATGCCCACTGAAATCAATGGAAGTTACGCGTCTAAATACCTTTGAGGATCTGGGCCTAGGTCTGTAAATGGAACCATTCTTACCCCGATATTTTAAGATTTTGAAGTCTGCAGTTAAACAGGCTCCTAATCATATATATATTTTCTTCTTCTAGTAGCTGAGCAGATGCTTCCAAGTCACTTACTTCCTTTCGGTACATTTCAACCTGTCGCAGATGAGAAAAACATGAGGTAATCTTGAAAGAGAGGGGGACCTGCACAAAGGGTCACGATCCAGGAGCTTCCTGAGTTCTTATCCTGTCTCAAACTAGCTCCCTCTGTTGCCTTAGACAACACAGAAGGTCAAGAGGAGAACGACCTGGATGTATTGGTTGATCACAGGATGACTATTAGTAAGGCTGCGAGTCTGTCACGGACTTCTGCAGCAGCCGGTGCTGGCTCAGGTGCTGCCCAAGCCGGGCAGCCTGTAGGCCAGCAGCAGCAGTTTGGGTGTGTGGGAGAGGGCTAGGGGTTGGGGGGGGGCACTTACTTCGGTGGGGGGCTCCCCGGCTCCCACGGGCATGGCCCTGTAGCTACTCCCGGGCGGAAGGGCCAGAGGGGCTCTGCGCGCTGCCCGTGTCCACAGGCCCCGCCCCCGCAGCTCCCATTGACTGCGGTTCCTGGCCAATGGGAGCTGCACAGCCAGCGCTTGTGGCGGAAGCAACGTGCAGAGCCCCCTGGCCCCTCCGCCGCCTAGGAGCTGCAGGGACACGCAGCGCCGGGTAGGGAGCCAGCCCTGCCAACCCTTCCCCCCCCCTCCAGCACCAGCAGGGGTCCCGGGCCACCTCCGCTAGCACCAGTGGCGTCCCCGGTCCACCCCCGCAGAGCACCTGCAGCCCCCCTGCTCAAGTTTTAGTTAGGGATATATACTGTAGTAAAAGTCATGGACAGGTCACGGGCCATGAATTTTTGTTTACTGCGCGTGATCTGTCCATGACTTTTACTAAAAATACCCATGACTAAAACATAGTCTTAACTATGAGCCATCAATGTGATGCGGCCGTGAAAAAGGCTAATGCAGTCCTAGGATGCATCAGACTAGGTATTTCCAGTAGAGACACGGAAGTGTTAAGGCGCTGGTGAGACCTCATCTGGAATCACAGGCGCTGACTCCGGCCCTGGAGCACCCATGGAAAAAAATTAGCAGGTGCTTAGCACCCACTGACAGCCAGCTCCCCACCTCCCTCCCCCCACCCCGTGCCTCCTGCTCATCGGCGGCCCCACCAATCAACTCCTCCCCCCTTCCTCCCAGCACCTCCCGCCCGCCCCAATCAGCTGTTTTATGGCATGCAAGAGGCTCTGGGAGGAAGGGGGAGGAACAGGAATGGGGCACGCTCAGAGGAGGGAGCATAACTGGGCGGGAAGAGGTGGGGACTTGGGAGAAAGGGTGGGTGGGGGTGGGGTCTGGGGCAGAGCGGGGCAGAAAGAGGCGGGATGGGGGTGGGGGTATGGAGGAAGGGGTCAGGTGGGGGCGGGGCCTGGGGCGGAGTGGGGGGGTTGAGCACACCCCAAGCCCAGAGGAAGCCGGTGCCTATTTTATTGCAATATTGCAGCACCAGCCTTTTAATACAAATTTAAACTACATTCTGTAAATGTTTGAAGGACTGAGCCCTAAAATTGTATACTGGATGATCTCATACATTTCTACTTATTAAACAGTTGATTGTATGGAGTGGTGTAGTCACTAGCAGAGCCATGATTCTGGCTGTCACTGCAATTGTGACAGGTAATGCATCTTGACATCTTGATGTCACAAACATCTTTCCCTCACAACTGTGGCTTACTTAGGACAACATCCTGCTCAGCTTTCTCGCTGAAGTCCTTAGAGGCCTACAATAAGAAGCAAAGTGACGACTACAGACCACCACTAAATTCAAACCCTAATTATCATGGCGTGAAAAACCAGATACTCCTTTTACCTCTTCCTTCAGCCATTCGTTTTCTTCAATCTCCCTGTGACTGGTTTTGTCAATGTGCTGTACGGCATTCTGAGAAAACAGAATTTCAGATCTTCTCTGAAGACAGAACTTTGACAATGGCACATACTTGAGGAAACCATTTCTAATGGGCAGTTTAGTCCTCTAGGCAGGAAATATCCACACAGGGAACTAGAAACTGTGCAAGGTTCCCCTATACCATTCTCTTGGAAGACTTGAAGGGGCTCTGCCATGGGGTAGGCAGGAGGGTTAGCTCTCAAATCAGCTATTCCTCACAGATGTTCCAGTCCAATGCAATTTGTGACCAGTTATTGTTTCTGATACGAGTTTCCCTAAATAAGAGCTTTCTCCCTCCCTCCATATCTGCTATTTCTGATTTATCCTGCACTGAAATCATAATCTTATCTGTGTGAAATCAGACTTTTGCAATGGAAGGAAGGCAATACCACAAATTCAATGTTGTGGCCCTGATCCTTTGGGGCTCCTTTCAGGTACAGAGGTCCGTACTAGTGAATTTGATTGCAGGATCAGAGGTTTGTCTTCATTATTGACTCATGTAAGAAATGAACTACCAGGAATCCCTTGTTTAGCATCACATGTTTACAATCCATGGGTCTGATTCTCTTCTCACACCATTGTAAATCAGGAGTAACTTAACTGAAGTCAGTGAAGCTAAACCTTTAATCTTCAAAAGGATCTAATGAAGTGTGGAATCCTACTGATGGACATACAGCTCCATCAGCATAATCACTTTGTTGATTGGATACTAACACTGGTATGAAGAATCAGATCACACATATATTGATGAAATCTAACAGTTTGTCGTTAGACTACGGAAAACTGAAGTATGTTTTTCTAATTTTCTGACCATTTTGGTCCACTCTTGGATCAATCTTAAATCTTGAGTGAGAAAACAATATGATATAAAACTTCAAGAAAAGAACATACTAACGCTTCAAACTTGCAAACACTTATGCACATGTTTAACTTCAGTGGGACTATTCACATGTTTGAAACTAAGAATGTGTGTTTGCAGGAACAGGGCTTTGATCATTGCCAGTTTTGTTTCTGCAAAGACAGCATTCGGAAAATACTTATTCATGATTTTTTGAAATGTCAAAAGTTATTTAAGTTGAAATTCTAAACTGAAACTCTGTATTTGCCTTTTTTTGTTCCACATGTTCATGTTTACATTTATTTTTTGAGACTTTTTTAAATTGCGAGAAATATCAATATTTGGAGATTAACATTTGTAAATGTAAAACATGCCACTTTCTGTATTTTTTATTACAAATTCAACATTTTATTGTAAATCCCACACTCTTAGAAATTTTCACTAATTTTTATTTTTCAAAATTAAATTCCCAGTAAAAATGTCAAGTTCTTGAGTGAGCCTCTGTGCCTCAGTTTCCCCAACTGTAATATAGGGATGATGCTACTGACCTTTGTAAAAGCTCTTTGAATAAAGAGCACGACAATATTGGTCAACAAAATATTTTACAGTTCATTTCATTCTGTTCCAACCCATAAGATACCCTGTCATTCCACTAATGAAGGCTCAAGTCAGTCTTTTTTTTTAAATCCACTTTAAAATCAGTAAGAAGAGAATGAGTATTTGTAATCAAGATGCAATTAGCATTCAGTATAAAAGCAGAAAAAGTACCTCAGTAGCCCATTCCTTCTTTTCGTTCATTTGTTTCTCAACCAATCTGTCCATTTTTTCTTTTGTCGTTTCCAGAGTATGTCTATAATATTCTTTCAAAAGCAAAGCAGAAGTCATTAGGTGACACTGATTCCCCCTGCAGATGATGAGATAACTGACTCGGTGTTACTGAGCTCAAGGGACTCCACAGCCAGCATCTCTTTAGAGCATGTTGATATTGCAGTGAGGATGTGAGTGTAGCACAGGGAAGTGTACCATGCAAGGTTTACTCTAGCTAGCATGGGTAAAAAGAGTAGTGTAGATGTGGAGGCATAGGCTTCAGCCTGGGTGAGCAACGCAAGTACAAACCCGAGAGGGAGTCAGAGTATGTACCCAGGTGGCTAGCCCAAGCCCCCATCACCACCAAGTCCTGTGCTTTGTATGATTTTATATCCTATATAGATAGGCTATATCTACACTATGAGCTAGGAATGTGCTTCCTCTGCTCATGTACACAGACTTGTGATAGCTCAGTGAGAGAGAGTGCAAGTATACATAACAGTGTAGCCCTGGTCTCACAGACAACAGCAGCAAAGGCGTGCAAACCCAACTGAAAATGGTGAGTACGTACTTGGCACTGCTCAGCCATGCCTCTGCTATGTATACTCACGCTAGGTCAATGAAAGCTAGGATTAGTATATGTACATGAGCAGGGGAATCACACCCTCAGCTTGTAGTGTAGATATAGTCTTAGACTTTTGTAAGGCTTTCACTTTATATTGCCCAACATTCTGATTAAAGAAGTGGCACTATACAATATTAATAGAGCACACGTTAAATGGATTAAGAACTGGCCAACTGACAAATCTCAAAAAGTAATAGTCAATGGGGAATCATTATCAAAATCTTAACTTTGGTTCCGAGAAAGATAATGGAGCAAATAAACAAGCAATCAATTTGTAAGCACCTAGAAGATAATAAGGTGATAAGTGACAGTCAACATGGATTTGTCTAGAACAAATCATGTCAAAACAACCTAATATCCTTCTTTGACAGGCTGCCAAGCCTTCTGGATACTAGGGGTGGGGAGCAGTAGATGTGATATATCTTGACTTTAGTAAGGCTTTTGATACTCTCTCTCATGACCGTCTCATAAGCAAACTAGGGAAATATAGCCTAGACCAGTGGTTTTCAACTTTTTTCATTTGCAAACACCTAAAAAATTTTGAATGGAGGTGTGAACCTCTTTGGAAATCTTAGACATAGTCTGCGGACCCCTAGCGGTCCATGGACCATGGTTGAAAACCAATGTTCTATGGTAATGACAACCTTTCATGGACCCCTTAGACAAGGTTCCCAGCCAATGGGAGCTGCGGAGCCCCTTGGCTGACCCTATGCATAGGAGCCGGAGCGGGGACATGCTGCTGCTTCTGGGAGCCACACAGAGCCACAGCACATGCAGAGTGGGGTAAGCCCCCGTCTGGAGTGCCAGAGCGGGGCAAGCCCCAGACCCCGCTCCCTGGCAGGAGCTTTGAAGGCCAGATTAAAACGTCTGAAGGCAGATGTGCTCGGTACTCGCTGTGAATGGGGAGGCTCTGAGGATGGGCATAGGGCTGCCTCCATCAGAAAGTATTTTAGTCTGACTTTCCTATCCTTTTTGTAGTTTTGGACTTAAAGTCCCTGCATATTTGGTACCTGTCTTGGACATGAGGTTTTCCTAGGCACTTCAGACACCTGGAGTGTGGATCACTAGTTCCCAAATGGCAGGAACTTAAGAGTACAAAAAAGTACCCCAATAAAAGGAAAGCTACTATTAAACTAACCTAACACTAAAACTATTAGCTGTTAATCAAGTACCAACTATATACAACACTAGAAGCAAGGGAAAGCTGGTAGTAGCTGGTGGTAGTAGCAAGGGAAAGCTGGTGGATGCTCCAACCTCCATCACAGGCAATAAGAAGGAACTGAGGAATGTTGAGGGCAGCTCTGCCATTTCTGCCATGGTCCAGCAGTGCAAGGGCACATGTGCCACCTTGATGGGTACCATTGAAGTAAAAATCCCTGACAACTGTGCATTGGGCGTACACACATCTGAAGTGGAATGGACATGTGCAGTCACTCAAAGAACCACCATCTTTTCTCTCTTATCTTATCTTTTGACTGTAAGCTCCTTCGGGCAGGGACTGTCTTTGTGTTCTGTGTTTGTATGGTGCCCAGCAAAATGGGGTCCTGGTGCATGACTAGGGCTCCTAAATGCTACAGCAATATAAATAATAGTAAATCTTTCTAAAAATATGCTTTAGTTCAAACACATTATTGGATTAGATGCAAGAATCACTGTATGAAAGAGACTAGATTATCATAATGGTCTCTTCTGGCCTTAAAGATCTATGAATCTATATAAATGTTCATTCTATTTTCTGCTTTACATCTTGGTGCAATAACATTTTGAACTGATTTAAAAGACAAAGTGCAAAATACCAGTCTTTCCTTGGTAGTTACTTAAAATACTAACTGACAGGCTAATATGCAATAGGAAAAACAGTTCAGATCTTTATCAAGATAAAGTATGTTTTCAGAACAATTACCCTGGGGAAGACAAAGAGAATAACTGAATGGTTCTTATCTGCAGCACTTGATGCTTGGTAATGGTTGGCACTGACTGTACGGGGACCATTCTCACAGTGGTGTCGCTGCCTGTCACAACCAGCTGCTTGGCTGTGGTAATGAATACTAAGAGTGTTACAAGGGGGGAAAAATCAGGACTTTTTTTAAATAATAAGAGTTACATAACACCTAAATAACTGGCATATTATTTAAAAGTCCTCTATACAAATTAATCTATATAATGGTTTTATAGATCACACATCACTACTGTATATCTAAGTTCTTACATATGCTCCATCAGAACTTAAACTGTGCCTTGAATTTGCACATATTCATGTTGGGGATTTTGCAAAGCTCCAGATACGGGACTTTGTTACCAGTAGGCTAAATTCAGTTCTTGCGTAACCAGGTGAAGCTCCATGGGCACCTGATTATACTAGATCTGAATTTCACCAATCCCAAAAATGATCTAAAATTTCTCCTATGTTAAAGGAGCTTTCAAATGGAAACCTGTGAAGCATGGTACACGATGAGAAGCACTTAGCACAGTAGCACAGACCAACACTTTCAAACTAAGGTACCTAAAATTAGGCTCCATAATCTGTTTTTAGCCACCTATGTAAAAGCAGCCTGATTTTCAAAGGTATTGCACACTTGCAACACTCCCTGGACTTCAGTGGAGCACCTCGGAAAAGTAAGTTGCTTTTATTTTTAGTTGCCTACATACAGGTATATAGGATTACATATTTTGGTTTAAATGGATGTAATTAGTCTGAGCACAAATTACTTTCTGCAAATGAAGACTGTAGCTTATTTATGCACTATATGTACTTGTATTGACCTTGCCATACTGACCTGTCATTTGCTCAAGGTCATCTTTGAGTCCATGGATATCATTTTCTAGTAGCTTGATCTGTTTGGCATGTTCTCCACTTCCCACATTTTTGTACTCTAACCAGTAATCCTTCTCAGCCTGTTTTACCAGTAATTTATGCTCAACTTCGTTTATCTTGGAGCGTAGCTCTATTAAAATAACAAAACCAGAAGGGTGAATCCTTTTTTCTATCAATTTTTTGTATCAATTTTTTTTCAGTTAGGGAGCTTTCAATGGGAGTGGAGGAGGAAATCTCATATCCTACAACTTATTACAAAATCCTGGCCCTCTACATTTTCAGGGACCACCATTGTCCCTGAGGGCAGCTTGGTCTCACCTGGTTGGGAACAATAGGTGACCATCGCCATTTTGAAAGAGACCATTAAATTAAACATTTTAAACCTACTAAGAACAATAGGAAACAGCAGCCAGTTCGAAAGAGGGCAGCGCTGGGAATTTCTGTAGTAGAACATTATTCCTCAGCGTCTGAGGAAAAATAAACTTTCAGCCTACAATTTATTACAAAATCCTGGCCCTCTACATTCTCAGGGACCACCATTGTCCCTGAGGGCAGCTTGGTCTCACCTGGTTGGGAACAATAGGTGACCATGGCCATTTTGAAAGAGACCATTAAATTAAACATTTTAAACCTACTAAGAACAATAGGAAACAGCAGCCAGTTCGAAAGAGGGCAGTGCTGGGAATTTCTGTAGCAGAACATTATTCCTCAGCCTCTGAGGAAAAAGAAACTTTCAGCTGTGAAGCATAACAGCAATAAATGGCTACTAATCTTAAAAAAATCTCTACATGTAGTCAATGCACAACATTTCAATGAGTTTTAACTACATGGAAAATCTGAAGAGTCTGTGTTATTCCATTATAACTTGAGATATAAAAGGACCAACACAGGGTGCCTAATTTCTTACAGGAATCATTTAAAATTAATTATAACTCAAACCAATAAACTGATTTACTGATTTATTTGTAAATTCCCGGAGAATTCATAGTGTACTCAAAGAGTAAGTGCTGTAAGCTATATTCTTTCTATGTAACCAATAGGTTGAATCTCTGTCTCACATGGTGACTGGCCCTTAAGTGAAGATGAGGGGTCCAGTCCCACCAGTAACACACTTCACTCACTTTCCCATGTGGAGAAAATGAGCAGTCACATGAGAGGCAGGTCATGAGGCTAAATCAGGCCTTCTGGAGTGGAGATAAGACAGAGGACTATGGAGAGCCAGTGCTGGGAATTGATGCTTGGTGGAGACTGGGAAGAGACCCAAGCGAACCCCCCAAAGGAGGGTCTGACGTAGAGCCATCTCTTGGGTACGGCGACCGCCCTGGGCCCTGCAATTTGGGGGGCCCCGTGCAGGAGGGGAGGGAGGCGGGAGGTGGGTAGACAAGAGGGGTGAGGAGGCAAATGGGGAGGCAAGCGGCAGGGGGGAGGGCGAGGAAGAGCCCCCCTATCAGAACCTCCCCTTCCCCCCAGCCCCTCAGGAAGATGCTAGCGGCCTGACACCAGACTGGGGTTAGGTGGTGCTGCTTTAGTACAAAATTCAACTCAATCCTAACTATGGAAAACTGCAAACAGCACTTCCATAACTAACTTACTACTCACCTTTCAGAAGCATTTCTTGGTCCCTAACATACTGCCATTTCTCCCTCATTGCTGCCTCTACATCATCCCTGGTTACAACCTCCTTTTGCTCTAGTTCTTTGTCCTGTGTTTTCAAGTTGCTTAGCAGACTGCGGATGTGTCCCAGCTGTTCTTCCTTCAGATAGTCATTCTACAAGAGGAACAACAGTAAGATACATAATAAAAGGCGTTTAAAATCTCTTCCTGAGTAACAAATTGAAATATCACTTGGATCTGTGACAACATGGGCCCTTGCAAAAAGTAGAGTTGAAGGTGTTTTGTAAGTCCCAGAAGTTTCTAACTAAGCTCAAGCCTGTTACCACCAGGAAAAGGGAAACAAATGACTGTTAGTCTGCTCAATATTCCCATTGCTGAGAATATAGGCTGCATGTTGCGTTTTAACAATAATACTTATTACTGACTTATTTGCTTCGATTCAGCAGAATTCTGGGCACCATACAAACATTCCTTATAACAACATACCACATAAGTTCTATCACCTTTGTTTTACACATGGTGATGAACTAAGACAGTGAAAGGTTAAATAACTTGCTCACAGGCACAGAAGAAAATTAGCATCACAGTCAAAATTAGAACTCCAGGGTTTTCTGGTTCCTGTGTCTGTACTCAGATCTGTACACCATGTCTCTCTATCATGTCGCTCAAACTCTAGTTGGAAACAGTCTGCAGCTACCAATGTAGTGAGTTTGCTCCCAATGCCACACCGTAAGAGATCTAAGTACTATACAAGCCAAATATATAACAATGGGAATCCAATAAAATACACAGCCAGAAAGCATCAGAGACACTCTGCGTCTCAAAGGATCAATGCCCAACTGACCAGAGAAATGGGGTGAAAAAAAGAGGGAGCCCAAAGAGCTGTTAAAAGTAGGCTAACCGAAACAAATGGTACTGCAGCATGCTCTAAAATATCCTCCAAGAACTAAAAAATGAAAGGAGTCCCATGAGAGACCATGAGTTGGTTGCTAACTAGGGGGGAAATCACAAGAGACTACAGCTGTCAGTGGAGAGCAGAGTCAAATTAGCTGCTCCCAGTGATGTCAGCAGTCCACAGCTGGAAGGGAATAGATGCTGCAGGAATTTGGGAAACACCAGCCACATGAAGCTACAGCTCTCCTAAGAGGAGACTTAAAATCAGTGGCCTAATCACACTCTATCACTTAGTAAAGCGCTACAAACAGAGGGCAAGGGGAGGATAGGGACCTTATTGTCCACTTCACCTTCTGGAAGAAGCCTAGTCTGCAAAACGGTTTGATTGCCAAGGTCCAACTCTGTCATTTCATTGAGAGAGACAGTCCTCCTTGATCAATACATTATATATATTTCTGGAGTCCAAAGTTCACTGTGCTCTGATACCAACCTAATTAGGCCTTGTACTAAATTTCTCTTTGAAGTGTGATTCTTCTGGAACAGTGACCATGTAAAATTAGTACCCTGGGGTTCCATGTTTCTTTGTTTCTAAAGTGACTCAATGTGGTTAATTTACAAGAAAGTTATTTCTCTATCTGGCAACGTTGCAAACTCAGCCTGGAGTGTTGAGCTGGGCTCTTTTCCTCATTTTTCACTATATTTGAGGTTCTGCAGGCCACACTAGTCCCTCATTTTCACTTGTGCAACTCCACTACATCAGAAGTGATTATAAAAATGGCACCTTATTCAACAGATCTGTATTCAGAGTCATTATCTGCTCACTTAAATGACAGAAATAAGATCATACTGATTTTTATTCCTCTTAACCCTGCACAGCCAGCATGGGTAATAGAGAGGGAGTTGGATTCTATTTCTTCTATTTCTGTGGCAACAGCCACAGAATTGTTTACTAAGTTCCAAATCATTATACCCATTCAACCCATTTTTACAGTTATTTTTGGAGCAGAACTCCACTTTGTTACATATAATTTAGAATGACGAAATTATACCTCTTTAAGCATATAAAGTGATTCACTAACCTTGTTTTCAAAATAGGCTTTGCAAAATATTAATTGCTACAAATACTGTAGTTATAATAGGTGTATTTAGTTTACAATGACAAATGATTTAGCTTTACTAGCTAAAATACACTAGAGAGCACGAGATGGGAGAGAGATGCATGTTTACTTACTCTTTCATGATATTTTTTGTTCTTTTCTTTCAGTTGCTTTAGTTCAAATAGCAGCTGATTAATTGCCTCTTCTTTTATCTGAATTCTGAGGAGAAAGAAGCATGTATGAAGAGTCATAACACAGCTACAGAAGAGAGAGGGAGTGAGTAGTTATTTTAAAGTAAGTTAGATACAAATACTAGTTATTTCTTTTTGCCTGTAGATCTCAAATTGCTTTGCTAAGGTGGGTAAGCATGGTTATCCACATATTACTGGGCCACAGAGCAGTTAAGTGACTTCCCCAGCATCACACAGTGAGCCAATGACATGGTCAAGAGTAGGACCCAGGACTCTTAACTCTGTCAGCTGCCCTATTCCCAGGATCATGCTGTCTCCCTAATAGGCCAATGCCTCTTCAATGCAGAATTTTGAGTGGGAGGTGGGAAACTCCATGGGAGTCTATTAGCAGATTCTTCTAAGTTGTCCTGCCAAGGGTTGGAGTTTGCATCCTGCAGAAACAGCTGGGGATTCGGCTTCCTGAACACCTTACAAACTATGCATTCCCTGCTGGTGGGCTGTACTGAAACACGCAAACATATGCATGTGCACATACACATACAACTTGTAACTGCAAAAGAGGGAATTATTTAATGGTTTGGCCTGCAGTAACTTTTTGGGCAGATATTTGGTCAGATAAGACGTGATCAAGCAGAAAGGCTGTTTCCCCAACTGTGTGGAAGGGCTTCCTTGATGTTTGGGGGACAGGAGGCTACGGAGAGTACACAGCAAGCTTGCTGTTTTCACCAGCCCTGTCACAATTTGCACAGCAGAGGTTAGCATGTGGCCACTGATTGCTAAATAAAAAAAACAGTTACTTATCTTTCTGTAACTTGGTTCTTCAAGATGAGTTGCACATGTCCATTCCACGGTAGGTGTGCACATGCACCAGGCACAGTTGTCAGAGATTTTTTCCCCTCAGCAATACCAGTCAGGGTGGCTTGAGCTCCCTCTAGTGCCACCCCCCCCACCCGCATGCTTGTATAGGCAGGCGGGGCTGCCCTAAACCCCCTCAGTTTTTTTGGACCAGATAGACTCCGAAGGAGAGGAAAGGCAGGTGGGCTGTGGAATGGACATGTGCAACACATTTCAAAGAACAACAATTACAGAAAGGTAGGTAACATTTTTTTCTTCTTCGAGTGATTGCACATGTCCATTCCACTGTAGGCGACTCACAAGCAAACTCGCATGTAGATGGGCCGGGAGTCTAACTGAACAGTGATTATAAGACAACCTGTCTGAAACTGGGACTCTCTGGTCTGATGGGAAATGGCATAATGAGAAGCAAGAGTGTGGACTGATGACCAAGTCGCTACTTTACAAATGTCTACAATCGGCAATTGTGCCAGGAAAACCACCGAAGTTGCCTGTGCTCAAGTAAAATGCACCAATACTCTAGCTGGTGGGGTTATATTAGCCAGTTGGTAACATAAACAAAAACAAGAAGAGATCTAGGATGAGATTCTCTGCATGGAAACTGGTAGGCCCTTAACTCTGTCTGCAATCGCAATGAACTGCGTGGAGGATCTAAAGGACAGTACCCTAGGTAGAAAACTAAAGCCCTTCTCACATGCAATGAATGAAGTTTTTCCTCATCCCTGTGCACATGGGGTTTTGGAAGAATGTCAGCAGATAGATTGCCTGGTTAACATGAAAATTAGAGACTACTTTCGGGGAAATTTTGGATGAGGGGAGAGATGGGCTCTGAAACTAGGGCTCTCAACTCATCCAGCCTTCTGGCAGAGGTAATTGCCACAAGAAATGCTATCTTTATAGAGAGGTGAAGGAGAAAGCAAGTTGCAAGGAACTCAAAGGCTGGTCCCATCAACTTTGCTAGGACTAAGTTCAAATCCCAAGGAGGGATCTTGTATGTGTGGGTACAATCTGACTAAGCTTGTTAGGAACTGGGTGACCATGTGGTTGGAGGAAAGAGATCTACTATCCACTGAGACATGGAAGGCCGAAATAGCTGCCAGATGCACTCTTATAGAGCTAATACCCAAAGTCTGTTTTAAATCTAGAAGATAATCCAGTACAAGGTTCAGGAGTACCTGCTCTGGAGATACACCTTTCCGACAAGACCAAATGGAGAAGCACTTCCACTTAGCCAGGTAAGTGTTCCTAGTTCAGGGTTTTCTGCTATTCAGAAGCACTTTCTGAAGGTCCTTCAAGCAGGACCTTTCAAAGGGTGTCAGCTATGAAGCATCCACGCCGTCAGATGGAGAGCTCAGAAGCTGGGATGGAGCAGGTGTCCATGATCCTGGGAAATTAAGTCTTGATCCAATGGGAGAGACAGCGGAGGCTCAACTGACAAGGTTAGAAAGGTCAAGTACCAGTGTTGACGAAGCCGTGCCAGGGCATGAAGTAAAGGAATTGAAGGGAAGGTGTACAGGAGGAAATTCTTCCAAGATAGAAGAAAAGCAGCTATCAGTAAGCCTGGACTGATCCCGTCCCATGAACAGAATTGAGAGCATTTCTGTTGGTTCTTGTTGCAAACCAGTCCACTTGGGGAGTCCCCTAGAGCTGTAAATGGACCTGGATATAGTGATCAGTCAAGGCAATCGGCAAAGGACTTGCTCAGCACATCTGCTAACGTGTTCTGTTTTCCTGAAAGGGAAGCAGCCCTGAGATGAACTGAGTTGGTTGTACAAAAGACCCAGAGACAAACTGCCTCCTGGCACAGTTGAGTCGAACATGCCCCTCCCTGCCTGTTTATGTAAAACATGGTTGTTGAAATGTCTCTTAAAATTAATACATTCTTTCCTACTATGTGGAGGAGGAAGACCAAGCAGCCTAGATGTACCACTCTTAACTCCCTGACATTTATGAGAGTCTTTAGATCTCAAGTATCAGAGGGGTAGCCGTGTTAGTCTGGATCTGTAAAAAGCAACAAAGAGTCNATCTCAAGCTGACCAGAGACCCTGAGTCTATAGGGAACTGATGTGAGCTCCCTAACCCAGGGATGACACATCTGTGACTACAATGAGGCTTGGTAGTGGGAGGGGGAAAGGGAACCCCTATGCAAACTTTCAGAGGGTCCATCCAGCAATCTAGAGATGACAAAATGAATGCTCGGACTCCCCAGTGAACTCTACTGTCTGTACCAGTTTCAGGATTGATTTGTTCCAATTTACTAGGAGCCCCAGTATGTTGAATGTGGACAGGACAGTGGTTATGCTGAACAGGACTTGAGTTTCAGACCGACCTCTGATCAATGAGTTGTCCAGGTACTGGAACATATGGACACTTAATATTTGTAGATGCACTGCCACCACCATTATGCACTTCGTGAACACCTGAGGAGCAACTGACAAACCAAATGGAACTATTGTGAACTGATAATGGCAACTATTCACCATGAGTCTGAGAAACTTCCAATGGTTGTGGCATATTGTGGCATGGAAGTAAACATCCTTTAAGTCAAGAGCAGCATACCAGTCCCCCTGTTCCAGGGAAGTAGTAATCTAGAACTAGTAATCTAGGGAAGTAGTAATCTCGAACTTCCTCTATGGCCCCTGCCTGAAGAAAAGACTGGACCTCCCGTTGAGAGTGGTCTCATGAGAGTGGTCTCTAAAGTGGGGTGCAAGGGGGGGTAGAAATGAACTGGAGGGCATATCCAAGTTCCACCATGCTTAAGACACACCAGTCCGATGTGATGTGGGTCCAAGCACTTAGGGAAGTGGGACAAATGACTGGTAAACAAAAGATGAGAAACTGATGGAACTATGATAACTGGTACACTGCCCTAGACCAACCCATCAAAATGCCTCTTTGGAAAAGTTAGCTGAACAGGATGATCCCACTAATGCTGAAGAGGAGTGTGGTTGAGGGCACCTCTTATAACCCCTGCCTTTTTTTCTTGGTGGATCTTGGGATCAGGGAACAAAATCTTGGTGCCTGTACAGCTGCTGCAGACAAAACTGTTTTCTTTTCATCACTGATTCCAAGGGATTTGAGTGTTGCCCTGGAATCTTTAAGGCTATGAAGCCTATCCTCTGTTTTCTCTGAAAACAGCAAGGGACCTTCAGAAGGGAGGTCCTGGATAGTCTGTTGGACCTCCAGATGACTGCAAACATGAATACCTTCTCATAGGAATAGCTGGTGCCAGGGTTCGAGCATCTGAGTCTGCGCTATCCAAATGGTCCTGGAGAGTAGTTCTGGAAACCAGCTTTCCTTGTCAGCCATTATTGCAAACTCCTGTCTACAGTCCTCTGTTAACTTGTTTTTAAATTTTATAACGTTCTCCCTGAGGGTCAAGTCATAGCAACTCAGGAGTGCCTGTTAGTTTACAATCCTGAGTCACAGACTTTCTGACGAATAAAGTTTCTGACCAAACAAATACTGTCTCTGAGTCTTTGCCTTTCGGTGTGGAAGCTTGTTGTGCTGTTTTTCCTGCTCATTGGAAGCTGCCACCACAAGAGAAACTGGAGGGGTGGGAGGATGTGTGTGAAAATATTCATAGGCTTTAGAGGAGACAAAACATATCCTCTCCGCTCATTTTGCTTTGGGGTGCAAGGAGGAGAGTGTCTACCAAAGAACCCTGACTGGCTCCATGGTGGGTTCATTAATTGGTAAAGCCACCCTGGCCAGGATAGTTGACACCAAAATGTCCACCAACTTGTGAGAGCTTTCATTCACCTCTTCTGCCTGAATGTTAAGTATAGAGGCCACTCTTTTTAAAAGATCTTGATGAGCCCTGTGGTCCTCTGGCAGTGGTGAGTCACTTGACTGCTCACTTGTCTGGTGATGAGGACGAGGAAGCAATAGGCATATGAGGTGGTGATTGGTCTATGATTTGCAGTGGAGAAGCTGCCCAAGTACCACTTCCTGGAGAATGGTGCACTCAATGCCGATATCTTCAGTGCACTCTCCATGATAACGAGTGAGATGGCTGAGGGGAGGTCCTAGCTGGAAGGGGGACCCCCCATGATGTCCAATACGGCCACTGGTATGGGCCTGGAACCCATCTTTGCCTGGACAATTGATCTTTAGAAGGAGGCCAATGCTGAGGTTGCTGCACGGCCTATGGTCCCAAAGTCTCTTATGGGGGGTATTTTCTCCATCCTGGATGGCATGCAAATGACCTCACCTCTGAGTCCGAAGAAGAAAAGTCAGATACTTCTGACAACTTAGGGGTAGTCCGAGCCTGGGGATGGCGGTGCCAGGAAAATCACTGGAGGCTTTCCTCTCAACAGCATGGGCCTTTGCGGAAGCTTGGGTAGCGGTACTACAGAATCTCGATGCGGTGAGGTATGAGCTGTAGACATCAGTATCAGCTGCAGACCTTCTACCTGCCAGTGATACCAGTACTGAGAGGTTAAGCAGGTCCCTTGCAGCTGCATATGCCTCCGGCATGGTTGGGAGTGGCACCATTTGATGGTTCCGCAAAAGTCTTCAGGGGCTGGCCTCGGCTGACCTGGCAGAAGCTCAGGAGGCGGCAATCCCCTCTTGGGAGATGACAAGTGTTCCTGGAACAGCCACTTCCCTGTATGCTCTGTAGAGTCTCCGTCTCTGTCTGACTTCAGTACCGACATAGTCAAGAGAGGTACCAAACCTGAGGAAGGCCCAAGTCTTTTCTTCAGTACTGGCAATGGGAATGAAGAGCCACAGACATCTCTTGTTGAGTGCTCCATAGTGAAGCTGTGTGTGGGGTGCTTTCCCTGTGTGACAATTCTGGTGGGGGGCAAAACGCCGCCTCCATGAGCAAGCATTTGAGTCTCGTTCCTCTATCTTTTTGGAGCAGGGCTTGAATCCTTTGCAGATGTGACATCTGTCACTAATGTGGGATTCTCCCAGATATTTCAAGCAGGGTGGGAGTGGATTGCTGACCGGCATGGGTTTAATGCTAGGGTCTGGCAGAACTTAAACCCCGGCAAACGAGGCATCGTTCCGGTACCAATCCCAGTACCAAATGATAAAAGGTGGTCAAAAAAGACTTAAAATGCAAACCTAGCACTAAAAAACATAGTAGTAGTTTACCACAGACAGGATCTATACAGAACGAAATGAGGGAAGCACTTGACTTAACAAGTCTGGAATTGCTCCAACAACCGCCACTGGTGGTAAGAAGGAACTGAGGGGGTTCAGGGGTGGCCTCGCTCTCTTATACCAGTATGCAGGGGTGCATGGTGACAGAGGGCACTCAATACACCCCAGTGGATACTGCTGAGGGGAAAAACTCCAATAACTGTTCATGGGGTGCACACACGCCTACAGTGGAATGAACATGTGCAATCACTGAAAGAAGAACTTCCCAAACCTTGATGAGCTGCTTCCATGAGTCTCCCTGTAGCACTGGCCTAAGAAACTGCATTTCCTATTTTACAATTTTATTTCTACAGGAAAGAAAGAGGAGGGATGAGGAGTATAAATAAACCATACTGACTGCAGGGCTAACAGCAAAGCACCTTGGTATGCTGATGTATAACATTCTGTTGTATTGACTGTACCGATATAGGACAGGCATAGTAGTTCAGTTATCTAGTTTATCATGCAAACACTGGGCCACATTTTCAAGGGCTGTTTCCATAGCTGGGGCCAGATTTTCAAAAATGCTTTACACCCAGCAGCTCCCACTGTGATACTTATGGCTAGATTTTCAAGAGAGCTCCGCATGCAACATTCTGAATTCTGAAAATCTGGCCACTTGCTTTGGTGCCTAAATGGGAGCTGAACTCTTCTGAAAATCTGGCCCAGTGAGCCTAATGCAGTATTTCTTGCTCATCCACACTTCTGTTAGCTTCCAGGGGAGCACTGAGTAAGTAAGAAATGCAGGCTCAGACCTGAAAAGTAATTTATTCTGAATTTGCTGATAAGCCTAGCCCAGTGAACCAGCTCACAACATTCATACCTCTTGCTGGATGACTTCTTTTTTTGTTTTGTTTTTTGTTTTGGTTATCCACTGATCTCTTAAAGGCAACTTTTTCCAGTGGTCCACTTAGGCTATGTCTACAGTAAGAGTGTTTTACAAGTATATAGGGATACTGATATACTATACCCATAAAACACTACCGGATGTGAACATAGCTTACACCAGCAAAGCTGTGCTCTTATCAGTATAGCTTATTCCACGCACCCCATGCACACACCCCTGCGTGAAACAAGCCATACCAGTAAAAGTGCAGTTTTGCCAGTATATGCTGTGTCCATACTACTGGCTTTTTTCAGCACATCTGTGTTGGTCAGGGATCTCACCTCTTCATATTCCTGACCAATATAGCTACACAGGCAGAAATCTGTAGTGTAGACACAGCCAATTCTCTCAAGCTCTGAAATCTCCTAATGTTAGATATATTAGGTTACTAGTTATGTCAATTTCCAAAACCATATTTAATCTATGTCATACCTCTTTCCAGAACTGTCTTACCCTGGGGCCCAATAAAGCATGTGTAACCAGTTACGATTAGATCCTCTACTGTTCCAAAAAGTATCATTCTCTTTTTTTCCCCATTCCTACTAGTGTGTATTGAGTTGAAAGGAGATTTTTTTTTCCTTAATAAGTTTGATCTGGATTTAGTCATGTAAATTACAAGTTATCAGTGTTGCATCCTCTGCTATCAATATGCCACTCTGAGTATCTGCTCCAAGGCATTCTTCAGATCCTCTTTTTAAGGATTTTAAGAGGAAAGTATATATTGAAGACATGGAGGAGTCTTTGGCTACAGTAAAAATGTACTACAGATCAAAGAGATTATGGTTCGGCAGCATGCTATGCCCATTGTTTACTAATTTACTATTTAAATTACATTCATTTTATCAAAATTCTTCTGGTCTATTTTGCTATTCTGAACATCAATGCTTATCTTAATTTCCATCATAATGGGTGAAGGAAGTTTCAATGGGACCTCAAGACTGGCCAATCAGATGGTATTAATGTCTCTGTTTTTGTTTTTTCAGTATCAAAAATATGTAGATGTATAATAAATTTTCAGGGTTTTTTGTTACTATAAATAACTTTCTTACCCTGAAAGGGCTGTCTATTAAAATGTCAGATTCAAAGAGCTAGTGAATATGCTTGATTAACAATTTCTTAGGTACTGTTTTTCTGGAATAATGTATATTGCATGCAATATTTTATAATACGTAGAGAGCAGTATTAAACCACACTAAAATCCAGTACCAAAATGGTCTGGTAACTCACCTGTGGCACATCACCAGGCCCCACTAGTTCACAAGTGAGTTGATACTATCATTGAATTAGGAAACTCTATTAATGATGTAAAGAATAGGAAAAATCTATGAACAGCAACAGTAGGAAATTTCAACCCAAGGGAGAAAAAGCAGATGTGGAAGTTTTTTAGAACTTGACAAATTAATCCTCAAGATACACCTGAGAGGTAGGTTCATACGTATCATTATGCTCATTTTTACAAATAAGAAAACTGAGGCAGATGTTAAGGGTCTGATTTACAGAGGTACCGAGGAAAAAAATAAGATGTGTATATCTCCCACTACGGTATCAGGAGATTAAAAAATAAATTAGTGCAATTCCCATGTCAATGGAAGACTCTCCTGACAAATGAGTCATCTATTTGGATGTTGGAACTGCCAAAACTGTGAACTGCCAAGAAAGCTATTGTTTTTCTCATCCTAATAACATATTTTGGCTGTTTTTTAGTGGGATGATATATTGCTCTGTTTGTTGATTTATTGGGCCATATTCATCCCTATCTTAACTCAGCTGAATCTGGTCTGTTACTCTATGGGAGCTCCCAGTGTGCTCCTTGCAAAATGCTAAATAAAGTTCATACAGTTCTACAGAAACCCTACACAAAGTCCTGCAAACTCTGGCAAAATACACTCGATCTGTAGGCATCTGCTATTCTGCTGTCTGGCCTTGTGTTCCTTTTCCAGACATTGAACTAGTACTTGTTATTCTTCAAATGTTGATGTGAACTGTTGAATGTTTGCCTGCTGCTGGGGGGTTTTCCTTTCAAATTAAATCTGATAAAAGTCACAGAGCTAAATATTAACTTGTTCTCCTGTCATTCATCTTCCAAAAAAATCAGACAGCTAATAAGTCAGGTTATTCAATAATATATTGGTATATTCTCCTCTTTCCTCCCTTCTTCTCTTCTGCTTTAACATTTTTCACTTTAGGGCTTTCCCTCCATCATTTTCAAAGTCAACAGAGGGCTGCCAAACATGCAGCTTTTACCAGTGCAAGTAGCTTACAATGAAGGAACTTTCCATGTGGCCATGTCCACAACTACAATCTTTAACCATGACTGTGTAACTTGGAGGTACAGTCACCATAACTGGTTGGTTGCAAGTAACACTGTTTAGTTTGTGTCCACACAGCAGCTTTTTCTGCCATCATGACATCTGTGTTTGTGTGGCCACACCTACCAGGCAGGTTACCTGAATCCATACAAGTGCATGCTGGAGAAATCCGTTCAGCTATCTTTTATTGCCTCAACAAAGAACAGAATTCCTCAAGGACATGCAGACAGACGCAGGGAGCAAGGCATGCTGAGATGCCTTCCCTAGGAAGTAAGATCAGTCACACTGGTTACACAAACACGGTTTGGGAGGCCTATCTCCATTGAAAACAGAAATAGTGTGCTGAACTGGTTACAAGAAGGCAACCAAGTGCCAAATATGCCTCTAGCAGGGAAAAAATACTGTTAACTGTTATGCTGATTAACCAAGCTGGAAGTGTGGAGCTACAAACTGTCTTCAGAGCCAACCCTGCCAGTGACCGGTTACAGATTCAATTCAAAGTTGTAGCGTGAACAGACCTTTAATCTGCTATGGGTCTTGATGGATTCTGTGCCATCAGACGATGTTCTCCATAATAACCAGGGATTGTACATTTTGACATGATTTTGTGGGATATCTGATTGCATAGCTATGGGAAGAGGGAGGACTAAACTTAGTTACAGAGGCACAGTTGGGGTGTCCAGCCACATAGCAAAATATGTGCTCCCAACCAGTTACAGGAACTAAACATTATTTGTAGCAGGGGATTCGCATGCTTAAGATTAACCAGTTAGTAACAAATTATTAACAGTGTGATGAATGCAAATAAATAATGCCTTTAGCCACATGTGCCACTAACCAGTTAGTAACCTGACAGAAGGTTCCTGTGTAGGCAGGGCCAAAGATGCTGTCTCTTTGTAACCAACTTTCCATCTGTTTCTTAAATCCTGGAGTGATTTATCTGTAGTCCAATGATGCTTAGACAGAGCTACATACAATGCTAAAGATGCAATTTTGCCCTGGGCTCTAGTTCTACTGAGGATGCTAAATAACACTGACTACTAAGAATTATTTTGTTGCTGTTTTTGATCTTCGTTAATACTTCAAAGCAATGACGACTCATTAACTACAAGGCAACAGTAATCTGAATCTGTCTTTGAAAAGAAATCCAGGAGGAGCACAAGAGAGAAAGGAAGGAGTCTATGATTTAGGGAAGAGCATTTCTAGATTATCTATTTTAGGAGGTATATTTGTGAGATTCAACAGGATCCATCAGGGTTTTTGTTGGCACTGGAAACTTTTCAGAAAACTTTATCACTGGGCTTTAAAAAAGGAATCTCTGACCCTCATTCTGCTCTCACTCGCATCGGTTTTACACCAGCATAACTATTGATTTTACATGAAATAACTTCTGATTTACACTTCTGTAAGTGAGATCAGAATTAGGTCCTTTATATTCACTGAAGAAATGTCTGTGGGCTGGATATTTACCCCATTAAGGCTGCTCTTTATTTTATGGGATTTTCCATGGGTAGCCTAAGGATGACACAGGGCGAGTGACCTTGTGCTCATGTGATTCCGAGCTGTCAGAACGGCCCCCGTAGGGTCTTGGGCAGTGGCACAACTTTAAGTAGCCCTGAAGCTGCTCTGTTACTTCTTGGGACCAGACTGGTGCCTGGCAGCATGAGGATCTGGGGGATGTAAAGATATCTCACAGCCTCCTTTGTGCCCTACCCTGAGCTGCACCAGGGGACCAAACTGCCAGCCCTGAGAATCTGGCCTAGTGACTTCATATCCACATGAAGTCTAGGAAATCCTAGAAATGTACAATTACCAGAACCAGATGTCAACTTCAAGATTTTTTTATCAAATATTTACTATTAACAGACAAAAAGCCCATTATGTACAAGTGTATAGATTTGTTGCTTTAAAAAACTTTTTGAGGAAATTCAAGCAAGTGAAATTCCTAATTTCTAACCTGAGGAAAAAAGAAAATGTTTGACCCATTTTAAATGTTTTCTCCCATATGCACAGGTTTACAATCTGTACATTGTATCACAAAATAATATTAAAAAAATTGCAATCATCACATTTCTCCGTGTTAAAACAGCAAATATTTCGACTGGCTGAGGTAAGTGCTATTTGCTGTCTGTTTTACATGTGACATATGTTTTATACAACTTGAGAATTTAAATTTATGAAACATACTGAAATGCCAGCAAAGCTTCTGGGAAAGATGATCTAGCTTCTTTAAACTGCCCAACCTGATTCTCTTTTTTCTTCTTCTTTCCCATGTTTTATGCTGCATGTGTTCTGGAATTTAGAACATGTCTAAGAAAAACAAACAAGGGAAATTAATGATCCGTATAACTTCACATTCTTACCTGGCTGTGGCACCTGCAACAAACAGCTCTGAAAAAGTGGATTTTTTATCAGCAAAAATAGAAATAGTGAAATAATATTAAATCACAGGCTAAAACAAATCACTTTTCCAAAAATCTTTTCAATTTCAGATAGGTTATTTTTTCAAAAACCTAATATTAAAAAGTTACTTGGGGAGGTAAAAATAATAGTTTAGAAAACAAATTTCCTTACCTATGTTTACAAATAGCAGCATGGTCTGAAGTAAACTGATGAAATTCAATAAGGACAAATGCAAAGTACTCCATTTAGGAAGGAACAATCAATTGCACACATACAAGATGGGAATTGACTGCCTAGGAAGGAGTACTGCAGAAAGGGATCTGGGGGTTATAGTGGATCACAAGCTAAATATGAGTCAACAGTGTAACAATGCTGCAAAAAAACAGTTTTAAAGTACATTACAAGGAGGAGGGCGAAAAATTGTTCTCGTTAGCCTCTGAGGATAGGACAAAAAGCAATGGGCTTAAATTGCAGCAAGGGAGGCTTAGCCTGGACATTAGGGAAAACTTCCTGTCAGGGTAGTTAAGCACTGGAACAAATTGCCTAGGGAGGTTGTGGAATCTCCATGATTGGAAGTTTTTAAGAACAGGTTTTATGCTTCACACACACACACACACACATACTTTTTACATTTATTTCAACTTGCACAACAAAAATGAGTCCATTTCACCTTATTTTTCTATTCGGTTCCACTGTCAGAATCTCACATTCTAGTCCAATATTTTAGGATTTGAGTTTCAAACACTGCAAAAAAATGTGTGTTGTTTGAAAATGTTGACTGGAAATTTTAAACAATAATTATATCAAAATATTTCTATTGATTTTAGGTTTTGAAAAATCCTGCTTTTATAAAGTTTAAATTTAGGACTTCAGTTCAGTCACAGAATCATGGAAACGCAGGGCTCAAAGGAACCTCAAGAGGTTACAGAAGGGCTTACAAGACTGGGCCCACTGTCCCATTGCTACATAAGGGCCAAATCCTGCAAATATATACTACTAGTAGTGCTTTGTAACATGAGTGGTTGCATTGACTTCAGCAGGACAAATTATGGCAGTAAGCATTAGACCCGATTGTAAATGCTTTCAGGATCAGGCCCTTCATGCTAGTGGGGAGCTATGGCCGCCAATTCAGGGAAATTCATAAGCTCGGGAAGGCACTTAAGCACATGCTTATGTTCTAGTAACATGTACTCAATGCTGTCCTGAACTGGGGCCTATGTAGCAACTAGTAATTGCATTCCTTAGGATTGGAATTATTTCATTCTCACAAATCCACCCGGCAGTTGTTTCTTTTCTAGCCATTTTTCTTCTGTTTCAGGTCAATCTTTATCAGGCCAGCTCTAGCTCACTTCTTAGTATGCATCTCTCTGCCCCTTCTTTATATTCTCCCAGAACTATGAATGTTTGCTGTAGCTCTGACATGGGTTTTGATTGTCAGAGCTGGGAATAAAACTGCTTTCAGAAGGGATATGCATGTCAACAGTAATCCTTACGTGTATTGTCTTGTAATGCCAACCTCAGGAATAAAGTGACGGCGATTCTGTTGACAGGCTGGTAGCATACATATATTAAAAACAAATCACAAGGAAAGGGCATCTATAGAGTTTCTTCATTATTACATTTCAGCTGTATTTTCATTTTAATATGAAACTGCCCAGCTGCAGTTCCAAATGTTAATTAATTAACACACACAAAACTTAAACAAAGGTTGCTACTAGTCCACAGAACTAATGCCATTACACACAGCAGGCTAGATTATTTCATCCTGCAGTGAACATAGCTCTCCTGGACCCAAAAGGGTAGAACAGGTGGCTTAAACATCAGGGCTTCTCTAACCCACGCCAGCTCCTTACATATAGCCTTAACTCTGAGTCACAACCACCACCTCCACAATAGGACAGGCTGTTTCCTATTAAAATTAACACACACAAAAATTGTTGAGAAGACAGCACAGCATACCCGACACAAGTCCATTAAAACAAGGAAATGAACGTAAGCCACCTAACTCTAGACACCGTCTTGTCCTCCACCCATAGAACCCAAGCTTACTATTACTACAAAGACCATCTACCACAGACCATGCAACCTGCCAGTCTACACCCCAGCTTTTATAAGATTATTTTTTCCCCAACATGAGTGGCTATTGTTTGGCATAGTCGTTGGTTGCGTTGGTAGAAGGTAGATTGGTAAAGGGCAAATGCAGAAGGGCAGTTTAAAGGGAGTGATAGAAGGCTGGCAATCCTAGAGAGGCAGATTTAGGGTTGGACAAGAAAATGGGAGCTAGGAACCTATCATTTAAGCCTTTGAAAAATCTCCTCCTTGATGTTTTATTCAAAGGCATCTTCACCACTCCAAGTAAGCTGCATATAGGAAATCTACCTGCACTGAAGGACTGAGTCAATTTTGCTCGTTATGATTATGTGGCTCTAGAAGAAGGCTGATTGTTTCAAATCTGATGCCTAGACCAGGCAGCCACCTGTGTCCCCCCCCCCCCCCCCCCCCCCCCCCCCCCCCCCCCCCCCCCCCCCCCCCNCATCATAAGAGTTTAGTTTTGGAGACTTCAAACTCCCAGCAGGGACACGTGACCTGGCCTGGGATCCTCGCAGCCATATGCTGTGTAGACCTATCCAAAGGGGCCTAGATCAACACTTCTATGTTTGTATCACAGTAGTAAATATTTGCATTATGGAACCACATTGTGATGTGTCTGCTGCAGCATCATAACATTTGCCATACATGAAGAAACCACCATGCCCCAGGAACCCATTTGGGTATAAGGCCCTGATCAGCAGACCTGTCCTTAGTATGCCAACAGCCCCCCTGCAATTACTTGTTAAGTTCATTTTTATTGATCAAATTCGATGTTGGCCACAGGCAGAGATTTAAAAAATAAAGAGAGGGGTGGGTGCTGATTTTAAGGCTGGAATTTTCCAAGGGGCTTAACTGAGTTAGGTGCTCAAATCCTACTGAAATTCAATGGGAGGTGGGTGCCTGACTCCCTTAGGCGTCTCTGAAACTTCCAGCCCAAGCACAGGGGTGCACAACATGTTTTGAAATCCAGGAAGGATCAGGTTAGGTTCTAGGCATCCTCATTTCAGAATACAGAAGCAAAGGGGGGAAAAATAACCATTTGCCTTTTCCATCTGTGCATCTACTGTAGTGATTTTCCTAAGAAATAGAAAATGGTGGATCATTCTCTTCCCCAGCCCCCACACCTCTTCCCTGGCTCTTCCATATTTATGGTCTCTGGGTCTTGCTCTAAATGGATTCCATGCATCCATGATTAGTGCAGAATACAGGGATCAAGAAAGTATTTCAAGCAGCAAGTTTTTGGCAGCGCTTGTTTCTGAAGCTCAAGCCACAGCTGAGCTCGAGTGATTTATCTGTGAAATTCCTTCAGTGAGGCGAACACCACACAAGCCTCCAAACCGGACCAAGGTGAATAACATACTGTAATAACACATTTAATACATAATGCAAACCAAAGAAAAATACATAGACGAGAGGGAGCAGGATACATTTCTGGGGGCTGAGAATTGATTACAGATTTAAAGCCAACAAGAAACAATTTACAGAAGGATGATTTATTTATCTTCTCCCAAACTACTGTCACGCCTTCTCTACACTGCCACTCTACAGTGCTGAAACTTTCTCGCTCAGGGGTGTGAAAAAACACACCCCTGAGTGATGCAAGTTTCAGCACTATAAAGTGGCAGTGTAGACTGTGCACCAGCACTGGGAGCTACTCCCCTCGTGGGGGTGGTTTTTTTACAGCACTGGTGCCGCTCTCTCCCAGCGCTGGGGCCGCAACTACACAGCCACGTTAAAGCGCTGCCGTGGCAGTGCTTTAACGTTGGCAGTGAAGACATACCCACAGTCACAGCTCTACCACCACCACCACCATTACAATCAGTATCCCTGCTGCTGTGATCTCCCCACCCATCAGCAATACTCATTCTTCCACCACAGCCAAACTACTGTAACCATCACAGTCATGATACACCCCATCACCGTGACCATCAGCATGATTACCACCCACATCCAAATTGTTTGTTAACCTTCACTGCCACCATCCCAATCAACTGTGCCCCCCACTACTAACCCTACACTTCAAACACTGTCACACACAACCTGCTCCCCCAACTACTGTCAGTTACCCTCACACTCTCCTACCACATCACATGCTCTGCATCTCCCACCTGTCATACACAACTGTGCCCCCACCATAGTCCCGTACTGTCTCCACTGTTATTTCCTAAACCTCTGCCATCACTGCGGTCTACTTCCTGCAGCCTCAGCCACTCTCAACACATACCTGCACCCCCACCCATCCTTCATGTCACCCACCAGCACCCCCACCACTATCACCAACACCCACCTGCACCCCCAGCCACACGCACCAACCCACATCATCAGTGCTTATCATCCATCTGAACCCATCATTGCTGTCATCACACTCCCAGTCACCATCACCAACACGCAGCCATCACTGCTGTCACACACCTGCACCCACAGCTGCCATCAACACCCACTTGCACCTCAGACACCATTTCTCTCACCCACCATATCCCAGCCACCATCACCAACACCCACCTGCACCCCCACCATAACTGCTGTCACCCACCTGCACCCTGAGCCACTATCACCAACACCCACCCGCACCCCCACCATCACTGCCGTCACCCTCCTGCACCCTCACCCACTATCACCAACACCCACCCGCACCGCCACCATCACTGCTGTCACCCACTTGCACCCTCAGCCACCGTCACCCACCCGCACCCCCACCATTACTGCTGTCACCCACATGCACCCTCACCCACTGTCACTAACACCCACCCGCACCCCCGCCATCACTGCTGTCACCCACCTGCACCCTCAGCCACTATCACCAACACCCACCCGCACCCCCGCCATCACTGCTGTCACCCGCCTGCACCCTCAGCTACTATCACCAACACCCACACCCACCCCAACCATCAGTGCTGTCACCCACTTGCACCCTCAGCCACCGTCACTAACACCCACCCGCACCGCCACCATCACTGCTGTCACCCACCTGCACCCTCAGCCACTATCACCAACACCCACCCGCACCCCCACCATCACTGCTGTCACCAACCTGCACCCTCACCTACTGTCACTAACACCCACCCGCACCCCCACCATCACTGCTATCACCAACCTGCACCCTCAGCTACTATCACCACCACCCACCCGCACCCCCGCCATCACTGCCATCACCCTCCTGCACCCTCAGCCACCGACACCCACCCGCACCGCCACCATCACTGCTGTCACCCACTTGCAACCTCAGCCACCGTCACCGACACCCACCCGCACCCCCACCATCACTGCTGTCACCCACCTGCACCCTCCGCTACTCTCACCAACACCCACCCGCACCCCCACCATCCCTGCTGTCACCCTCCTGCACCCTCAGCCACTGTCACTAACACCCACCCGCACCCCCGCCATCACAGCCATCACCCTCCTGCACCCTCAGCTACTATCACCAACACCCACCCGCACCCCTATCATCACTGCTGTCACCCTCCTGCACCCTCAGCCACTGTCACCGACACCCACCCGCACCCCCGTCATCACAGCCGTCACCCTCCTGCACCCACAGCCACCGTCACCCACCCGCACCCCCGCCATCACTGCTGTCACCCTCCTGCACCCTCAGCCACCGTCACCGACACCCACTCGCACCCCCGCCATCACAGCCGTCACCCTTCTGCACCCTCAGCCACTGTCACTAACACCCACCCGCACCCCCACCATCACTGCTGTCACCC
>QXTE01000012.1:14110708-14138461 GCA_003942145.1 Platysternon megacephalum
CCCTGGCGCTTCCCTGACCCTCCGACCCCCGCCCCCGCCCCAGAGGTGGGCAGTTACCAGGGCCTGGCCGGCTGGGGCGCCCCCACTTCCCGAGCTCCGCGGCCGGCCTCGCTCGGGCTCCTCAGCCCAAACTTCCTCCCGTAACTCAGGCAACTTCAGCCCCCTCCCCGCGCCGCTGTGGTGTCAGCGTTCAAGCAGCGCCCCCTGGTGGGCCCGTGCGGGAGTTGCAGGTTCCAGCGCGAAGCGGGGGGACAGTCCCCTCTCCATTCGAGTAGCCGGGCCCTGGGGAGCTCTGCAGCCCCCCCCCCCCGCGCGCGCACGCACACACGTTGTATGGAGGACAATGGCATCTGCAGAGCTGTCTGCCTTGCTGTGCAGGGAGCATGCATCTCCCCAAATCCCTACCTCAGTACCTGCTCCCCAGGCAGGGCCCTCTGTACCCACCAAGGAGGCAGCAGGGTTGGGGCCAAGCAGGAGCACCTGCCAAAATTGCTTTCAGGCTCTTCTGTGATTTGCTGAAGGTCAGGAACAGAAAGGGCTGCAGACACCTCTCAGGAAGTAAGAATTGTCCCCCGGGTGGGAATCTCTGGGCCAAGTTCACAGCCGAGATTCTCAAGAGGAATTGGTGAGGGTGAGGGAAGACCCAACCCAACTCTTGTGCCAGTATTGCAGCATTGGAACTTTTTATTATTTGTATTGTTGTCATGCCTAGTAGCCCCAGGGCACAAAGCAGGGTCCCACTGTCGTTACTGCTGTACAAACACAGAACAAAAAGACAGTCCCTGCCCCAAAGAGCTTCTACTCTGTGTTTGTACACTGCTTAGCACAATGGGGGGCTGTTCTCAGCTCGCCCCTAGCCACTACTGTAACAAACATGATTAATAATATAATACATATGAGATGAAACACAAAATGGATAAATGGTGAAGTCGAATGGCAAATATTTAGACATGTAAAGGCCTGGTTTCGACAAGAGAGAATTATGCTTTTATACCTTATACCAGGGGTCGGCAACCTTTCAGAAGTGGTGTGCCGAGTCTTCATTTATTCACTCTAATTTAAGGTTTCGCGTGCCAGTAATACATTTTAACGTTTTTAGAAGGTCTCTTTCTCTAAGTCTATAATATATAACTAAACTATTGTTGTGTGAAAAGTAAATAAGGTTTTTAAAATGCTTAAGAAGCTTCATTTAAAATTAAATTAAAATGCAGAGCCCCCCGGACCGGTGGCCAGGATCCCGGTAGTGTGAGTGCCACTGAAAATCAGCTCGCGTGCCGACTTCAGCACGCGTGCCGTAGGTTGCCTACCCCTGCTTTAGTCATTCTTGTGGCTCTTCTCTGAACCCTCACCAATTTATCAACATCCTTCTTGAATTGTGGACACCAGAACTGGACACAATATTCCAGCAGTGGTTGTACCAGTGCCAAATACAGAAGTAATATAATGTCTCTGCTCCTACTTAATATCCCCTTGTTTACACATCCAAAGATCCCATTAACCCTTCTGGCCATAGCATCGCACTGGGAACTCGTGTTCAGTTGATTATCCACCACAACCCCCAAATCTTTTTTGGAGTTGCTGCCTCCCTGGATACAGTCTTCCATTTTGTAAGTATGGCCTACATTCTTTGTTCCTAGATGTATAATTTTCCATTTGGCAATATTAGAACACATATTTGTTGATTGCACCCATTTTACCAAGCAATCCAAATTATTCTGTATCAGTGACCTGTCCTCTTCATTATTTACCACTCTCCCATTCTTTGTGTCATCTGCAAACTTCATCATTGATTATATGCTCTTTTCCAGCTCATTGATGAAAATGTTAAATAGCCGAGGGCCAATAATATCCCTGTGAGATCCCACTAGAAACACACCCATTTGATTATGATTCTGGTTTACAATTACATTTTGAGGCCTATTATTTAACCAGTTCTTAATCCATGTCATGAATTTTACATCATTCTAGTTTCTTAATCAAAATGTCATGCGGTACCAAATCAAACACCTTACAGAAGTCTAAGTATCAACACTATTACCTTTATCAGCCAAACTTGTAATCTTATCAATAAAAGATATCATGTTAGTTTGACAGGATCTATCTATAAACCCATGTTGATTGGCATTCATTATATAACCTCCTTTAGTTCTTTATTAATCAAATCATGTATCAACCATGACATTTTTTTGTCTGGGATCAATGTCAGTATGACAGGCCTATAATTACCCAGGTCATTCTGTTTGTCTTTTTAAAATATAGGTACAACATTAGCTTTCTTCCAGTCCTCTGGAACTTGCCCCATGTTTCAAGAGTTATTGAAAATCAACATTAACAGTCCAGCAAGCTCATCGCCATCTCTTTTAAAACTCTTGGATGCAAGTTACTTAGACCTGTTGATTTTAAAATGTCTAACTTGAGTAACTTCTGTTTAATAGCCTCCTGAGATACTAGTGTAATGGAAAGTGTTTTATCATCATACGATATGAGTACATCATCTAATTTTTTACAAATACAGAACAGAAATATTTATTGAACACTTCTGCCTTTTTTCCATTATTTTTGACAATTCTACCATTTCTACCTAGTAACGGCCAATACCATTGTTAAGATTCTTTAAATGGTTTCACTTGCCTCTGAAATGCAAGTGCTTTTGGCATGAAGCGTAGGAGCAAAACTCCCCAACAATTTAGGACAGGAAGTAGAGAAGAATGCCACATAAGCAAGTGAAGCTCCAGAGGAGATTTAGGTAGGTCAAATGTAGTCATCCAAATTAGAATGGGACCTGGAGAGCAGACCACTACTCTTGTGCAAAGTGCTCTAGTATTTTTAATGACTACAAGAGATCAGAACCTTTGTTTCACATCCCTTCTGAAAAACGGCACAAAGCCCCCTCACAGCATGTGGGGCACTGAGTCATTTCCTATATCTCCAGCAGCTAAGTTTTCGTTGGTGGTCTCACTTCCAAGTTCTGGCCTGGCCTGATTCTAGATACTACACTGAAGATCCTGCTACAAAGGCCTATGTGGCTAACTTAGATAATATAGTATAATTGCAAGCTTGATTACTTGAAAAGCAGCCATAAGAAGCCAGTGAAAACATTTACTATGATGTAGAAATTTGCTCTATTGCTTAATTTAAAAAAATTAAAATTGCATAATCCATGGGATGGATTTGGCTCCTTTTCTCCCAGTTTGAATGTTTGCTTGCTATTTATTTAAGCTGCCCATTCATTTAAAGATCTGCATTGCATCTTGGCTAGCACTGCTGCATTCTCTACAAGGTTCCACTCCTACAATATCAATATTTGCCAAAGGTTAATTACACTTTAGTTGTACAGAGGGAAACTATACAGCCTCTCAGAACTGAGGATGGGCAGAGCCTTGAAAGAATTAATGTATTTGTCATTAATTGGGCTATTGTGGTTTCCATGAAAGTAGGTCTCTTAAGCTAACAATGGGATGGATGTTTTGAGGTTCTATCTTGCCCTCAGCCCTCAATGCCTCCAGAGACTGGGCATCAGGATTAAGAACCTGGCATTTTCCCTATGGATACCCTCTTTCCCACACTGGGTGCAAGAAGATTGAGTAGAGGGGAGCTCAGTGTCAGTCCCCAAGAACCAGAGCCAAGTTCTGCCCCTGATGTAACACCACCCCAGCAGCCCCACTGATTTTAACATGATTTCAAGAGTTTAAGTCAGGGCAGAACTTGGTCCTTTCATGTGTGCTGGGGAAGGGAAGGTCTTAACAGCATGATACCCAATATCTCTCTCCCTCTCCTCCTCTCCTTAGAGCCACAGGGGAGTATTTATGTCCTATGCAGGCAGTCTAACACAGACCACTCTCTTTCCCTGAATTGAGTTTTGTTCTGAAGTGCCCAAGTGCACAAAGGAGGGTGGAGGTTAGTCCACACTCCTCTGGAAGTGAGTGTGGGGCATGAGGCCTTTTGTTCTATGTGAGGAGTTTTGGGGTTTCTTTTTCTTCGGGATGGAATTCTGTGTCTGAGTGGAGAGCCAGAAGCTGATGCAGTAGGTTTAACAGAGTATCCACGTTTTTGTTTTTTCCCCCAGAGAAAACAGAGCCCTGCGAGTTTTCAGATGGTTGTTCAGGCTGATGTTAGTTCAAAGCATGTGTTTAGTCTGACTAGGTTTCAACTGGGGACACCCTGCTAAGTTATTCAGGTGAGTGCCCATGTACTAGACCCAAGATACAGGCCATGATTTCCAAGAATGGGTGCCTAAAGTTAGACTCCTAAATCCATATTTAGGACCTGAGTAAGTGACCTGTTTTTTAAAAGTGTTGAGCGTCCCTTTGAAGAGATGGGGGAAGAACACCAGCAGGGGAAGCAGCCCTAGACAGAGTAAAATGTATAGATAAATACAGTAGTGTCAACAGCATATCAGAGGCACTCTCCTTCTTTTGCATTGCAACACTAAGAATTCTGCAGGAATAATGCTATTAATTTTTATTGGCTTTTATATGTTAGGGCCCATAAAAACTGTACATAAAGTATTTTTCTTTCCTCACCCTTAAAAATAACTATGTCATGTCACATAATTTAAATAACAAGATCTTAATGGAGTTGATTCACCTTCCTGTGCCAAACTGGAAAACCCCTAGCTAGTCAGAGCTAACACCTGTTAAGGAGCATGTTCTGCTTTCGGTAGGATTGTCTCACCTTCCAGTAAGTGAGTACTTCCAGAAAGCCAGAGAAAGGATGGTCCTGTGATTAAGGCACTAGCTTAGGACTTAAGATACCTGGTTTCAAGTCCCTGTTCTGCCACAGACTTTCTGTGTGACCTTAGGCAAGTCACTTAACCTTTCTGTGTATCAGTGCCCCATCTGAAAAATGGGGTCTTCCCTACCTCACAGGGGTATTGTGACAAGAAATACATTAAGCATGATGAGGTGCTTGCTTACAATATAAGTGGGGGCTAGATAAGTAGCCAATCTACTTTTTATCTGGTCTAAGGTAGGATAGACAAATGACCTATTTTTGGATCTTGCTTCTATACCTGTAACAGAGTCAGGAACTCTTTACCAAGTACACAAAGTTGTGTTTGAAAATGGTTAGTTATTTCTGTTATGTTTTCATACAAAAATAGCAAAACAGGCACTTCAGTCTAGAGATTTCCTTTTAGATTAAGAAAAATAACAAGAAAGAACAAAAGAAAAGTCTCTATCATATAGCACAGTGACCCTGTTTCCTCTGCAGTTTAGCAACTGTAAAAGAATAAAATGGTGGCTGTCTCTGCAGACAGGCATGTCTTAGAAATTTAAAGATACAGTATACAGAAAACAAGAGGTGTCACTGTTCTGAGCTACAACCTGTACAGTGATTTTTAAAACCGCATTTCTTTAAAGTTCCCTACCATCCTAACTGAGGATTGATACTATAGAAAGTTTGAAAGTATGAGTGCAAAAAAAAAAAAAAATTGGAACAATTTTAATGTGTATCATTCCCCACCACTCTTTATTCTGCCATACTGTGAGCACTTCAGAATAAATCATTATACACACACATTTTTGACAAAATAAAAATTTATCTGAAAAGATAAACTCCTAACAAATGAGGCTCACAAATGAAAGTGAGGAAGCACCATAATTGCAGCGCTACTGACACAACAGCATGTGTCACCAGCCAGGTGACTTGGGTAGGGCCTAGAAACAGATGACTCAGAACAAGTTGATTCAAGGTGTAAAAATAAAACATTTCCTGACAAAGAAATGATAAATTAAACATGAGTTACAGCCTCCTAGAAATCACAAGAGCAACCAGAATCTAGGACATTTGATTTGCCCTTGAGGCAACACTAGGGCTTTTTCCTCATATTCCTCTTCAGCAAATGTCAGCATAAAGCTAGGGCTTCAGGTCTTTTACACAAAGCACTACTGTATATTCAATAGTCCTTCCCAGGACTGCTGAATTTAAGCCAAAATGTAGAGAAACCCTGCGTGATGGCAATAGGTACTATATGTTTGGCTTATACGGGAGCAAGAGAGTCAGGGAAAAGTAAAAGGCCCTGTCCCGTCTGTGTTCAGTACACTCAATAAAGAATCCCCTTTATATTCATTATCCAGTCTTATCTCTTCCCTACCATGCAACAAAATTACCCACACTATACCAATTCCTTTTTTACAATAGGTGCAGAGGAGGAAGTAAAAAAAGAGAGAGATGAAGAATCCAGAAATAAGAAAATCAAAACAATTTTTCCTTTTCCAAAAACCACAATTTTAAGTAGAAGTGAAATGGACAATTGCACTTCATTTCAACATGTTGATCAGAAACAATTTTTTCCATTTTAAATTTTCCAGTTGGAAAATCAAAACACTTAATCAAAATGGCAAAACCACATTTTCCAACTGGAACATTTTGTGGTAAAAAATTCTGACCAACTGTAGTCATCATGATAAGCAGCAGTCACAGCACACTATCTGCCTAACCACTGGCTAGGTTTTTCTGTTTTTATTTTTTTTATTTTTGGTAGGTATCACAACAGAAGAGAGTCTTAAGGAGGAATTTGAAGGAGGACAACGTGGTGACTTGGCAGGGATTTACAGGAAGCTCCTCCAAAGCGAGTGGGGCAGCACTGAAGAAAGTATGAAGGTGCTTGTTCAAGAATTTCACAAAGCAGTGAGAAAGATTGGCATCACTGGCACAACAAAAGCAGAAGTCTATGTCTCTATAACTTATTAGAAATGATAAGAAAGGTAGGGCAGGGTTCGATGAAAGAAGAATTTTTTTGTAACATTTTTATGAACAATATGAATGTCTCCATGCATCTGAAAAAGTGAGGTTTTTTACCCACGAAAGCTTATGCCCAAATAAATCTGTTAGTCTTTAAGGTGCCACCGGACTCCTTGTTGTTTTTGTGGATACAGACTAACACGGCTACCCCCTGATATTTGACAATATGAATGTTACTTGACCCATTTGGCTTGGTAGTGCTACCCAGTGGGTGCAGATGGGTTAAAATCCTTCTCCTAGGACAGAGGGAAGGCATGAGGTGTTTGGGTCACATAGCTGTCTGGGGTGGTAGGAATGTGAGCTGTCAGGAGCTGGCTGGAGTCTCCACAAATCAGTGGAGGATCAGAAGACAATAGGAACCCCAATGACCAAATGATTAGCAGGGGCTGCTCAGGCAGGCTGAACACGTGAACTCAGCATGGTTTTGCAGTGGGAGGAAAATGGACTGGAGGTGTCAGGAACCTGTGATAAAAACAGAGTTTGCAGACTCACAGCAGCTCTCTGGGGACTGAGACTTGTGGGGGAATGTAGAGTGAGGATGGAGCTCAGGAAAGTAGGGCATAGCGAGGCCCTGGCTTCCACCCACAGGAACTCTATCTGAAGTCTGCCTTTCTCACACTAACCCAAAGGCTTTCGGATTTTGTATTCCAGGTGGCTAATAAATTGTTCCCTTGTTTTAAAGGGCTGCCTGGTGTCACTGCAGTTACAGACTGAAGAACACCGTGCCCCGAAGGGAGGAAACATTCTTTCACAGGAGTCTGGCTTGGCTGGACCAGCTGCAGAGAGCCATGGAGAGCAACAGGGATTGCTGGGGCCTGAAGCCTGAGAGTTATGGAGGCCACAGGCCTGCTCCTGTAAAACAGTGGGAATTGTTGGGGTCCAGCACCCAGGAGACTGGTTAAAGGGTGGGGCATAGATCAGACCCTGGGACTTGTCGACACAGTGATAGGCCATGAAGGACCTTAAAAGAGAAGACAAGTACTTTGTGTTTGATGTGAAGAAGGGATGCAAAGTGATGGTGGAGGGATGCAAAGTGAGGGTGATGTGGTCAAAGTGATGAGCCAGAAAAAATTCTTTACCATGGTGAAATTAGTAGCAGCTGGGCTAACTGGAGCCTAATGTCAGCACTTACCAGGAAGTAAGTTTAAAAGGAGATCCCAATTTTCTCTTCATCAAGCTGGAGCAGAGGAAGTTACTTCTGTTAGCTTTATTTGCTTCTGAGGGAGTTATGAGTTTGTTCTTCTCCTTCCAGCTGATCTGTAACCATGCCATAGCACTCATTTATCTACCATAATAACATGCCCACACACACACAGTTAAAGAAAAACAATTCCCCCTTCCAAAAAGGTGTTGCTTTTCAGAGATTCCTAGATTATAAGACCAGAAAGGAACACTGTGATCATCTAGTTTGACCTGTATAGCACAGGCCATAGGACTTCCCTGAATTAATTCGTATTTGAATTAGTGCATATCTTTTAGAAAAACATCTAATCTTCATTTTAAAATTGCCAGAGATGGAGAATCCATTTGGGTCCTCCATGCATAACAAAACATTATATACTATGCACACAAATCCATAGCTTCTCAACTCTGCAAATAATGTATTAAATACAGAGGGCCAAATTCTGATCTTGGTTACACAGCAGGCTTCGTTGAGATTATTTCTTCTTTGGACTAATGTAATTTAGATTACAATTAGATCCCAGGAGTCAATTTCTGGTTATTTAAAAACTTCAGGGCAGGAGTACCAAATACACTGTTGGTGCTAAACAAATAATATATATTTCTACAAAATAAATTTTCAGATTACAATCCCTCTTTACAAATGACTAAAGTGAATGGTTTTGTGTACTGAATAGCATAATGTATCTTACATTCATACTAGGTGACCTAATTCTGCCTGATTTACAGTCTGAAATTTGGTGTGTTCTGATAGGAATCATCTGACCATGTCACACAGCCAAACCTAGTTTTGCAGTGTTTCACCAAGATTCACTCTCTTTGTTTAAAGGAAAGTCCAACAGGGACATATCACAGAGGTGAAATCAGTTCTCTTTTGTTCATTTAAAAAAATGTGCTTTGAATGAGTCAAGAATGAGGGTGGTGCTGAAGGAATAGAAAATGAAAATTGTAGCTGCATTGACCATATCTAGTCTGGGTAGGGAAGAATTCTCTTCTTAATACTGTTAGTTCTCATCCTTCCAGAATGCAACACAGATAAACCAACAATTTGAAAATGTTCTCATTGCTTTTAAGGACACATTTCAGTGCTTAATCAAGTACATCCTACATTTTCCTTTCAAAACACTGGCATAACTGCATTTCACCTCTCTGCAATGAGGGCAACTCTGAACTATTTGGAAGCACAATTATTCTCAGCTAAGGGAACAAAATATAGTTTTCATGTCCTTATTCTGATTGAAGCTCATTTCCCAACATAAGCCTGATTTTTACCTATATACCAAACTCAACTCAGATGTCCCAAAGCCACACAAATATGCTATCAGTTCAAGCTCAAAGCCCTCAAAGCCCACAAAAATTTATTAGATCAATGATATATAATTAATTTATTCTTGATAAAATATTGATATGTACATAATTTGATGTCTTTCTAGAAGATATGCTTTAGCCCAGGGATGGGCAACCTTTGGCACACAGCCCATCAGGGAAATCCGCTGGCGGGCCGGGTCGGTTTGTTTACCTGCAGCGTCCACAGGTTCGGCCAATTGCAGCTCCCACTGGCCGCGGTTCGCCATTCCAGGCCAATGCGGGCTGCGGGAAGCGGCGTGGGCTGAGGGATGTGCTGGCCGCCACTTCCCACAGCCCCCATTGGCCTGGAACGGCAAACCGGGACCAGTGGGAGCTGCGATTGGCTGAAACTGCGGACGCTGCAGGTAAACAAACCGGCCCGGCCCGCCAGCAGATTTCCCTGATGGGACACGTGCCAAAGGTTGACGATCCCTGCTTTAGTTATTGGTCTCAATACAGGGATATTGGGGTGAAATTCTCTGGCCTGTGATACAGAGAAGGTCAGACTAGATGATCTAATGGTCCCTTCTGCACTTAAACACTGTGAATTAATTCACCTAGTTAGAAATTTTAGCCTCAATCCTGCTAACATTTGACTATGATAAGAATACTCGCATAAGCTGTTTTGGGCACTGTACAGAAAATTTAAATATAAGGTTAAATAAAATCATTGAATTATCATAAACTCCAGAGAAGAATGTATATAACCTGAACATGCCACCCTAAAAACTCTCAATGGGGCAAAGGGCCAGTGCTGCTGAGCAGCCCACGTGGGAGACTACATGTTCAGGACCGACCTTCAGTTGTGATGTTATAAATGAGATTCCCTGAGCACCAAGAGAAACATGCCAGTCATGCAGCTGCATGCCTGTTGCATGCCACCTGTTAAGCATGCATGGCAGCATTCACAATGCCCAAAGACTCAGCTGCTCATCTTGCCTTGCTACCTGAAGGAATACAGTAGTGGTGAAAATTAGGGAAGGAGAACTGGTGGCAACCTATTGGTGGAGCCTGGGAAGGCACTTATGCTGGGAAGGGAGAACTCCCTGGAGAGCATGGCTGGGGAAGTATAATGGGATGGCAGATGTACTATGGATGCCATGGAGGGAGCAGGGTGGGAAGGCAAAGGACTCTCAGCCAGCAAACGATAGAAAGTTTCCTGGCTGAGTAGCTCTTGGAAGAGAAGAGCGAGGAGCTCCGCTTACATTTGGTGGTAGGACTATTTTAACTGTGCGCGCTAGTGAGCTCAGTGCACAGGTGTACACAAGTCATTGAGCCTCAGTTGTCACTGTTTTCACACTGAGATAGCGATCTTGCTGTAAAATCTCAGGGGAGAAAAGGCACAAGTCAGTCGTCAGTCTTACCTTGATATAGCTAGTCAAGGTCAACCCTATTTCCTGTATTCTGTGGTTTAACTCAACTAGCTACATAGAGGTAAAAGCACAGTGCCTCATCTCCCCTCAGGTTTTACACTGTGCTAGTTATTTAGAGTTAAAAACACAGCCTCAGGCTCAGTTGCTGTTGACCTTTATAACAGCATGACTAACAGCATGGTTGGAAGGCTACTGAGGAGCTCCTGTGCATAAATGGTCATGTTACAGCCCTGAGAAGTGGGAACCAAGATGAATGTCTCTAATGAAGGCCAGGCCAAAAGAGCTCATGTTAAAATCCTGACACCCAACAGATATTCCTGCTACTGCTGGAGCAGTCAGATCATCCCCATGGCTCATAAAGATGCATCCGAGAAGCTAATCTCTTGCCTTTGGACTATATAAGCCATGGCACCAAAGGGCAGGTGTTTTAAATAACATAAAATTCCTGAGTGAAAGCAGAAACCCCTAGAACCCTCTTCACACAAGATCTCCCCCCACTCCACGCTTCTAGTTACAGAAGTTGGATGCCACAGGGCAGTGAAACACCCATGGAGAAGGAGGGCACCACACCGATCTCCTACAGAGTGCCCCCACTCTGGTCTCCTGGGACCTGCCCTCCAGGAGTGGAGGGATAGGCAGGGGGAGAGGGAAGGAAGGGGGGAGGGTGACTGGGGAAGGGAAGGGAGGGATAGGCAGGAGAGAGGGAAGGAAAGGGGGAGGGTGACTGGGGAAGGGAAGGGAGGGACAGGCAGGGGAGAGGGAAGGAAAGGGGGAGGGTGATAAGGGAAGGGAGGGATAGGCAGAGGGAGAGGGAAGGAAGGGGGCAGGGTGACTGGGGAAGGGAAGGGAGGGATAGGCAGGAGAGAGGGAAGGAAAGGGGGAGGGTGACTGGGGAAGGGGAGGGAGGGACAGGCAGGGGGAGAGGGAAGGAAAGGGGGAGGGTGACTGGGGAAGGGAAGGGAAGGGAGGGATAGGCAGGGGGAGAGGGAAGGAAGGGGGCAGGGTGACTGGGGAAGGGAGGCATAGGCAGCGGGAGAGACCAGCGCAGGGCAGGCAGCCTGAGCCGGTCCCTGGCTTGAGGGAGGGCGCGGTAGAAGGGAACCTCCCCTCCCTGGAGAGATGCTCTTCTCCCATTGGTGAGGGGGACCAGACGGCTCCTGTCCTGGGCACAGCGCGCACCTCTCCCCGCTCAGAGGCGGCGGCGGCGGCCGGGGAAGCAGCTGGCTGGGCGGAGGTAACGCGTTCTTTGGGCCCCTGCCCCGCGGCTTGTGCGGGCGGGAGGGAGCGGGGCCGATCGAGAGGCGGAAAGCTCCCGTGCAGTGCCCAGCTCTGCCAGCCTGGCCGGGCGGGCAGTGCCCTGACTCAGAGGCGGAGAGCGGCAGCCCAGGAGCCCGGGGGTTTGCGGGGTGCCCGTGGGGAGGAAGAGACCCAGCGAGGGGGTGAGTGAAAGCGGGGGAATAAATCCCGTCGCTGCTCTCATGTGCGCTGCAAAACAAGCGAGTGTCCGGAGCAGGGGCCGCTGCTGCTGCACTGTCAGGCTGGGGGCGATTCCGGAGTCGGGGTACTGGCTGGAGAGAACTGTGTCCAAGTAAACTGCTTTTCTCCGCCCCCCAGTTCCCAGTTCGCTAACTTCAATTGGTGTTCCAGAAACTGCTGTTACCCGGTTTTCTGATCTACACTCTCCTTAAATCACCCGGTAAGGTGGTTGCAGAAGCTAATGTGTTTGTATGGAAGAAGGTGATCCGCTCAGCCGAGCCTTAACGTGCAATTCGGGGGTGTCTTTTGAGTATTGTGGACACAACAGCATGTTTGTGGTTTTTTTCTTGGCACAGCGTTGATACAACCAGAAGAGAGAGAGAAAACAATGCTTCCATGCTGTTCCTCTGTTATTACCTATATAGGTGCTAAATGTTGTCAGATATGTTCATATGGTTTGGCAAATATTTATTTTTCTTCGATAGATATTAATGGGGGCGTGGTAAGATGTTTAGATAGTGAAAGAGCTACCGTATTCTGGCTATGTATCACTGTAACCTCTTATCAATGTAGTAGTTAAACTCTGAAGCTGTGTTTTCTGCATATGCAAAACAAAAAAAATCTCCTGTAGGGCAGGAGAAACTAAAGACTGACAGAAGTATAAACACAGTCAAGGTGCTGGAGACAGAAATAATTAATATACTTTATTAAAAGTATTGAGCTAGAAACATGGCAACTGCTATGTTGTGAAGGAGTTATTTCAAATGTCCAGGAAAGGTGAGTGTCCTCTTGTATGGTGGCCAGCTTCTTTCTGCTGTGTCAAGGTGAAAAGAGTTTGCTATTCTGGCTATGACATTGTTGAGCGTGTCGAAAAACGACTTACCATGCTCTGAACCTTTGCATCTGATGGTCAAAATATACAGGTTGTGGGAGTTTAGCTCTTTACAGCTGTCTTCCTTCAAGGTACCCATTATCCTAGTCTAAAAACAGGGTTTATTTTGCTAACATAGTGACTCAATAATAAAAATTGCACTAAAGCCACCCATTCCTGGTAATTCTGAAACAATGTAAAACCATAAAAGCTAATGGCATGCAAATATAGTCTAATTTGCTTAGCTTTCTGTGAATGAAGGGGGAACAGTGAGCAACTGAATGGGTGCATAATTACTCTGGAAGTCTCTTGTACTGAATGTTAACTTGGTAATTGCTGAGATTGCTTATAAACTCGGAAGATATCTTTAGTGTTTGAATGTGTAGTGTGGCTTTGGTATTAATTATTTGTATGTGTTCTATCAAGTTGACTGTTAACAAAAAGTAAACAGAAATGCTGTATATTATATACACTAACTCTCCTGTAAACCAAGTTAGATAACTAATTGGGAGTTAATATATGCTTTCCACTGTGGGAGAAGTCTACCAGAACTTAACAGAGAATAATGATTTTGCAACCAGTTTACTTTAAAGGATCTCATTCTCTTTTAAGTTTTATACATTTTTAGACGTTAATCTTTCACTTATTGCACTACTGGAAGGGGCTTGGCTACTATGGTGATAAGGATAGTATAAGAACTTAAATAGAATGGAATTGAATTTCTGTAGAATGGTTTTGAATTCTATAGGACTTTCATAAGGGTCATTAGTTTCTTAAAGGGAAATATTAAATCTTTAGTTGAAACAATAAGAGCTAAATTATTCCTATATCACACTTTGTCTTTTGTGCATTACAGACTTTGGCCTGATCGTAAAATCTAATGTATATGGCTTAAAGGGCCTGTCAACACAGATCACATTGCATCACTGGTGCCTTTAAACTTTGGCACCCCTGTCAGGTAGGTAGGCAAGCGTTATGCTCATTGTAAAGAAGTGGGAGACTAAAACAGAGGTTTAAAAGGATACTAAATTTAGAGTTAAATAACAAACTCAGTTACTTTTTTTTTTTTACAAAACTAAAAAAGCCAACAAAAACACTGCCATTAATATTTAGACAATGTCATTGGAAAAGTTGTTAAGGAAACAGTCCTTTGGCATCCGTGGCAATAATTGCAGCGTTTAAAACCTAAAAGTGTACTTGATTATAAAGAGAGTGGAATTGATCATTCTGTTCTCATTGTCCAGACTAAGACACAGGCAAACAGCACTGTTTGATCTAACGGTGTCATAGTTCTCATTGTTTTGCAAAAAGTGGCTTTCTTTCCTCTGAAGCATAAGATATTGACCATAGCCAGTGTCTGGATACCAGACAGATCACTGTTCTGTACCAAATTAATTTTGTCCCGCAATGTAGGACTTGCCAGTTTCCCAGTATCAGATACAAATATAGTTCCAGGTTAGTACGTGGGACCAAAGATTTTTTGCTAGCACAGAATGTGGAATACAAACTGCAACAGTTAGTAATGGAGACTAATCAAGAAACTAAACAGCATAAGAAGTCAAAAGAATTCATTGTTTTCTGCCCTCTATCAAATGTCCTGCGCTCATGGCTGAAAGGAATCTGGCTTGTCTATGCTCGATAGAACACTTCTTTCTTCTGTAAAGGTATCAGATACATTCTTTTGAATAAGACTTAAAATAAAGCCCCAACAAGCATCCGTTATCTGAAGGGGAATATAAAAATAATGCTTAAATACTCAATGAAGGAAATGTTTTCTTGTATATTGTTTAATTTGACTTCCCTCTCTGGTTGGCACTGGTGACTTCTACTAATGAAACCTATCATTAGCTGTTGTAATAAAGAAGTGCTGTACTTAGTCAGGTGGTGGTCTTCAGTTCAGATGCTGCATGCTATCCAAGCTCCTAAGGCAATAGTTCACTTTCTCATGATCAAAGCTCACCAGCTGTTGCACACAAGGTTGGAAAGTTTTACTGTAGCTTAATACCAAATCAATGTAATGAGGCTCCTAGATCCTGTCTTCAGGTGTTAGGATGTTTCGACATCATTGCATGCCTAGGACATGACATGGGTTTTGCTGCAATGGGCTGAGGTTAGTTTCCAGTTACTTGGTTTATTGGTGATTCAGAGGATTGGCTGATGGCATTGGTTTTTAGCAGACTTATTCAGTACTTCATTCCTGTGGTAGGGAGTCATCTGGTTTCACCCAGGTACAGCAACTAGCTCTGCTGGATTCTCACCTCGCGGTAAATATATGGTTTGCTTTGTCTTTGTAATTTGATGCCATTTATTGCTTTTGGGGTGGTAAAAGGAAGAAGAGTGCTGGAAGAAATTTTCTCCGCTTTTATAGCATTTTAGCAAAGAATCATAAGCACTTTGCAGAAATGAATATTTCCAAAAGTTCTGAGCCAAGTTGTATTCCTTATAGTGTAAATATGCACAGCATATGTAATGAGATGTCAAGTTCTGCCCCTGCCTCTGCTGACTCCCTTTCCCTCTAACCACTAGACTTAGGTTGTTGCAGGGGAGGGAGTCTAACTAAATCCCCCACCACCCGGTATTGAACTTTGAAAAGATTTCATACTATGGACTCAATGTTGTTGTCACTAAAGCCTTTGGAAGATCAGCTATTGACTTATTTGGAAGGTGGCGTAGGCTTAATATTAGTGTATTCAGATTAAACTGGGAGTTTCTCAACTCATGTACTCAGGTGTGCTTGTGGGACATGATCGGTGGTGTGCAGCCTGCCTTATCAGAATAAGAATTCATTATAACGACACTTACTGTAATTCTGAAGGTGGCATGCCAAGTAGTCTGAATTTTAGATGTTTTGCTAGATCAGGAAGTTTGAGAACTACTGGGTTAGATAAATGTTTTAGTCCTGCAGTGTCAGGAAAACAGATTTTAAAAGTGCCTACAACTCTCTCTCTCATTTCCACCCACCCCATTTTGTTAAATGTAAATGGCTTATCTGCTTCAAAAGTGGATTTTAAAACTGAGCACCTGTTTGAGAGAACTCAATTATTTGAAACATGGAGAGGATAATGCAGACCAACACCTGGTTGCTGAACTGTGCAACATCATGCGAAACTCAAACAATCTGCTACTGAGAGTGACGTTTTCCCAGTTGACTGACTTCATGTTATTCTCAGTATCTGAAATCACAATTAAGGGGGACTGGTGCTGCAGCTTGTTTTCAGTTTTTGCACCAGGCCAGGGTGAATCCACTAGCTAGTGAAATATCAAATCATGAAGGTAAATGTGCCATGTGCATCAATGCTGATTTCTCCGTCGAAGGGATTATGACTGACATAGTACTATTTAACTTTTTTTAATTTCTGGTTGTTTTGTTGGAAAACCCAAGGTAAATTTCTGTTTAAGACTGGATGCGGCCTACATCTCACAGTATTGTTTTGCAAACTATGTGCGTTTTGAAGTGCTGATTTGACTCATGATTTAAATTGAAATCCTGTTTCCCATCCCTATCCCACTGTTGTCCGCATCACTGCTGGAACGTTCAAGACTGTCACCCCGTTTGTGCTTTTGGCACCCGGTCTCAACAGCTAACTTGATTCTAAGCAGAGTCCTGCTGTTGGAATAGGTGTGTGCTTGAAGCACTAGCATTGACGGCTAGATTCACTTATACTCTATACACATAATAAAAGGGATGCCCATACTTTGCAACCCTGAGATCTTGCCTGAAGCCTAAATGGTGACCTGACTTTTACTCTATAAATGTGTATGTATATTTTGTTTCAAAAAGCATTTAAAAGAGGGGTCTCCGTTGCTCAAAGCCATCACATAGGAAAGAACAGACAGAGAACTTTTGGTTCAGTCCCTGGGCTATTTGCATGGAGTAGTCATCAGTTACAGCAGAGCTGTAGTGTCAATAACAAAAGCAGTGGCTATGCTTGCAAAACCGCTAAAATCGGATGGTAAGGGATGATCTGGCTAGCCACACTGTGCCTCCTACCCAATAAAATGTATGATAATGACACACTGGCCTTTGGCAACATAATGCATGATCTCAGCTTAGTACTGTGCCACAAGCAAAATCATTCTGTCCCTCTGCTGAATGCTGTATGTTGAATATTGAGACTTAAGATGCAAGGCAATGGAGAATCAGACCCGTCATGCAGTCACTGCAAACTGGGTATAAAATGCTACCATTCTGATTTGATAGTGTTTTGCACTCATCTTGCGTGGATATAAATGTCACCATCAGGTGCAGCAATGGAGAATCAAAGCATTAGGCTTGCAATGGTGCATCTCCTTATGTAAGATATGGTATCTCGAGAGGGCCGCAGGCTGCATTTTTACAGCTTCACTATTAAGTCTTATAAATGCTAGAGAAACCTTGGCAACGATTTCCTGGTGTTGCTAACATTGTCTCAGCTCCATGAGTGCCAGCTGTGTTGTGAGCCCACATGTACATAAGGCAAATGTTGCCACCAGTGTTTTAAGTTCTGTCGGTTAACTCTTACAGCAGGTCTAAAGACACATGCCAGCAACCCACCTACACTAGGGCTTCTAATGTTGCTAACACCGGTGGTGGTATTTCATTTATTCTGCACCTCATGTGTCTCTTCACAGTGCCGGACTAGACTTGAGCTCAACAGGGTTGTCTATCGCCACTAATTCTGCCAAGCCCATTCCCTTGGCTGTGGTTTTGTTAGATAGCCGGTAGAGACAGTGGGAATCTCATTCACCACCAGTGGTGCTGAAGTGAAGGTAGTATGACAGCACCCATCTTGAACCTGGGTTGAACCAGGGACCTCCAGAGCTGAAAATGTGAGTTTCTGCAGAGCCAGGCTCTCTAGTTTTGGGCTGTAATAGGCGTATCCTCTGTGGAGGCATAGGGGTGGAGGGACACAACAGATGGAGACTAGGGGGTTACATTAGCAGTGATGGGAAGTCTGCAAAATTTTCCCTTGTGTGGACAAGTCTTTGTAGCGAATCTTCATTTCACTCTAGTGGTTTCCACACTGATAATCCTCTTGGAGTGCAGCAATTACCACATACTGGAGAGGTCTTCAGAACTGTCCTCCACTAGGAAACTTAGCAATAAACTGCCACTGGTTCCATAGAACTGGTGTTAGCATTGGTGGGTGCCCTAATATAAACATGTTTCCGGGATCTTTAGCACCAGGTCTATAGTATCTGAGGGTAACATTGTCAAATCTGCACAAAAACACCCTTTTATTAGAAGGTTCCACTGTATTAGATGTTGTGGATGTGCTAGTTTTTCTACTCTGGCTCCCAGGGGCTAGGTAAACTTTAGCTGAATAATCCTCACTACATAAAACGTTTAAAATTGAAAACAAAAAACCAGGAAATGTCTCACTTCCGAGTAGCCTCTGATGAAAATGTCTTGCTAACTAGTGCTTTCTTTGTTTTGCATGTTGCTGTTCTTGACTCATGTAACTACCAGACTGACTCCACAGTGCAAGTAGAAATGAGCCCACATATTAGTTAATGGGGCGGGGGCACTTCTGTCAGCATTCCCACTTTGTAAAGTGATATATTTCAGAAGCTGCATAACTTGACTGTAATTTGCTCAGGCTAAACTCTGGCAGTAGCTACCAGAGTCTGGAAGCAATTTTTTTTTTTTAAATTAAAAGCACAAAAAATATAGGGTTAGTTGCCTGTTGAAATTATAAGAGGGCAGAAAAAATTAGAGGCTGGTCTATTTGTGTTCCTATAATTTTGGGAAGGCCTTTCTCAGATTGATATACTCTCATTCCTGTGGACTTCAGAACTCATAGGGGAAACCGAAGGTAAATGCGTGAGTTATCTCTGATTGGGGCCGTAAGTATGGTGGAGTCAGTGATCATGGTTGTGTGAATCCTGCTTGGTCGGGCTCATCGGGGTTTGTTTTTCAAGGTGTGGCAGGGTCTATCCACTGACCCGGTCTAGGGAATCTCAGGCCAAAGGACTGGGTAAGGGCTATCTGTATGGCCAACAGCAGGACTGAAGGAACATTTCATGGTCCTGCTGCTGAAGATGGGAGGCGTGGGGTGAGAAAAAGGGAAGGAATGGGGTTAGCAGGCAGCCCCACTCATCTGAAGTGCCTCCCTATTGGTGGAGGGGGAACAGCAGATCGATTTGATGCTGTGTGTCCAGGGTGGGAAGAACAGGCTGGCTGTACTAGAAGGCTATTGGAGGGAAAAGAGTAATAGTCACAAGGCCTTCCAAGAAAACTTAAATAGGTGGCAACCTAACAGGAGGGGCAAGAGAGAGAAATGAGGCTGGCATTCTGTCAGTTGCACTTTCCTGTGTTTTGTATTTCCGCCTAAATTTTTCACATGGCCTTCCACTGGTTGTGCAATAGCAACCCTTTCAGATGACTTGGAAACAGCATTGCCTGGTGTACCATCCAGGCCTCTCCTTGGGCAGAATTATGGTGGGTTTAAGGGTCAGGCAAGTTCTGTTATCAGACCCAACTGGGAAGGGGTCAAATGTTCCCTATGAAGGGATGAGAGGGCTCAGTTGAAAGGGGGCTGCAGGATGGAGGTTGGCTCGTGTGATTAGCCCTGGAGCAGAGAGGGGGGAGCAAAGTGAAAGGCCTCTGGGTCTTGGCAGTGTACTTTGGGTTGTGAGCTTTGTTACTTTGTGAGGTTTTGTTTGAATTAATAAAATGGTGCTCTGGAGGAAGGGGGCCTGAAAAATTACAGGCATGGCAGTGAGTCCTTTATGGGCTGGGGAGAGAGGCCAGCAGCCCACACACTGTATTATTTTTCTTTAATATGTTGCAGTCCTGCCCAATGGTCCTGATCATAACTGGGACCTCTGTTTTGTTAGGTGCTGTACAAATATATAATTAGACACAGTCCCTGCCTGCAAGTGCTTACAGTCTAATTTAAAGATGCAATAAGTAGGTTTAACAATCAACAGCAGGGTAACAGTGATGAGGTGACACCATGGCCTAGGGTAGCTCAGGGGTTGGCAACCTTTCAGAAGTGGTGTGCTGAGTCTTCATTTATTCACTCTAATTTAAGGTTTCGCGTGCCAGTAATACATTTTAACGTTTTTAGAAGGTCTCTTTCTATAAGTCTATAATATATAACTAAACTATTGTTGTATGTAAAGTAAATAAGGTTTTTAAAATGTTTAAGAAGATTCATATTAAATTAAAATGCAGAGCCCCCCCGGACTGGTGGCCAGGACCCGGGCAGTGTGAGTGCCACTGAAAATCAGCTTGCTTGTCGCCTTTGGCACACGTGCCATAGGTTGGCTACCCCTGGGGTAGCTATTGCACTACTCAATGGGCCTGACTCAAATAAGACCTATATATGTATTTTATCATCTGCCATGGTGTGACCGAATGCACCCGTGTTCACACCCTACATATTATGACCATAATGGCTCAGGAGATTTTATCTGTCAGGAAATTAACTCGCTTTGAAATTTTCACAAGTGTCTCAACAATTTTTTTTTTTAAATAATAAACAGACCGGGTGGGGCAGGGGGGTGAGGGCAACGGTGTCTTAAATTGGGTTTTGTTAAGTTTGTCTCTAACTTTAATGCTGGGATAAATGGGGGGTGGGAAGTATGGGAAAGTGAAAATGGAAGGCTGAACCTGTGTGATTCTGCTACCCTGTTGTGTGCAGCTTTTGGAGCGAGTATGGCCCTCTGTCAGGGGAAGCACAGATCATGGTGATACAACATAGGACGCTCTACCCTATCTTCACAGGCACATCCTTGTGAGCTATCTTCAGCTCTGGATTTCCTGCCTCTTATCCTGATAACTCAGATGCTGCTCGTAGTGTGTGAACAGGAGATTGCAGTTTTTTTGCTGTTGTTGCAGGCCAATTAACAATATATGAGATATGCAAGGTATATATGAGATATGCAAGGAAACTGCAGCTGAAACAACACTAAAATGGAGTTGTTAGATTTCCTGCCAGCCCCTCAAATCCTTAATCTTTTCCCAGCTGGATTCTTGTTTGCCAGGTCTTAAACAATCTGTTAGCTCTGAGAACTTTTCTATGGCCATTTCCAGGCTCTTATGTGCTGGCTGTTGCTATGGGAAATTTAATGGGGGTTCGGCATGAAGCCATCAGCCCTTAGGAAACTCCAACTAGTACAGAACCCTAGAGCATGTCTCCTCACCTACCCTGGCTACCATGAGTGCATCAGACCGGTCCTCCATTCTCACTGGCTTCCCGTAGAATATAGAGTCAAGTTCAAGGTCTCGGTCACCATCTTCAAGGTACTCTGTGGCCTGGGTCCAGGATAGCTAAAACACCTAATGGTTCGGGATGAAGATTGTGACTGATGACACAACTCCTTTGGAAACATTTATCTATGCAGGAGATGGAACTTTCTCAGTGGCTGGTCCATGACTCTGGAATGAACTCCCTCCGAAACCAAGGACCATCACAACCCTTGCCACTTTCTGTTCCAAGGTGCATTTCTTCAACCTGCCTTCTTTAACACAGAGCAAGTGCATATGAAAAAACCCCAAACCCACTAACCAAATCAAACCATAACACTACATTGCACACACAACTCTCCCATAAGGAAAGGAATGAGATGGAACAACCTGCATGTGACAATGTTAGTAAAATCACTTAATGCACGATGGGAATGCACTTAGACATTGTGGTATAAGGACCTATACAGAAATAGAAAATTAGAAAAATCTATGCGAACCAACTTTCTTAGGAAAGGACCGAGAACTTTAGGGTGAGGCAATAGCTCTTTAGAATACTGTGCGTTATCCACATAGCATGTGGTTTTTATGCAAATACATTTCCCAGACTAGTATCTTCTATCTAACGGTTCACATATCTGCGCTGAGCTTAGCAGACACATGATTCTGTAAACCAAGAAGGACTGCAGAACTGTGTCTTTAATGGTGATTCTTTCCTACAGTATGTTTTACTGTAGTATCTGGTGAGCAATTGTGATACTCTCTAGATCATTGCTTGGTTTGTTTCTATCTGCAGTTGTCTTTATTTTAATAAACTCACATCTCTTGTATCTCCTATTTTATGGCACAGAATTCTGTATAATTGTTACTCGTTTTTTATATTGCACTGCAAATGTACACTTTTTATAGAACATCATGAAGTATTGATTATTTTGCAGTAGTAATGAATAAATCTCAACAGATCAGATACAGATAAGTATCAAGCATCTATAAGTTTACATGTGTTTTCATGCCAGTTGTCACAGTTCAGGGCAACTGCACCTATGTGTCCCCTCTGTGGTCTAGAAAGGGCACCCACTCTCAGGTTTCTGGCTCGCTAGCCATCACCTCTTGTGGGCAGAGACATGTGCAGCCTGGAAATACCCTTGTCAGGAGTGGGAGAGACACAATTCCCTGCCTACACTATGAATTCCCCAGCAAGACAGACTGCCTCAGCAGGCCTGCTTTGCCTTCCTTCCTCAGAAGCAATTAACAACATAATTGCCCACAGTTAAGTTGTCCCCCAGCACTTCTTAAGCAAGCACATGTATTCTTGAGGTGAAAACGTTAGACAAAAACATTAAAAACCTGAGAGCATGTTAATAAGCTGACCAGAGATCATCCCAGCTCAACAAGGGCTCTGGCAGGTGACAGTCCTTCAAACTACACCAGTGGGTTGATAACAAGTTGATAACCATCTTGGCTCAGAACAAGGTCCCCACCTTAGGGCGAAGTTTCAGAAGGCCGAGTTCTTGCATAACCAGAGGCTTCACATTTGCATACACCTCCCTCTAGAAATTTCCTGGGAAACCCACTTCACTTTAAAAGTTCACATTATTTCAACTAGTCCTGTGGAGGTCATACCACTTCCCAGGGTTTACATTAGTCAGTTCTCCCCCTTTAAAGAAGTTACATGCAGTGTGTATCCAGAATAATCCACAAACATTTGCATTTTTAGTACAATGAACTTCTAAAATACTTAAACATAATTCAATAAGGTTTGTTCAGGATATTACAGGAAATTGCTGTATCTGTCACTCTAACCTTCTAGATTCTAAGAATTCTTGGCAAATAATCTGAACCTCTCAGAACACAGACTGTAGGCTGAAAATATCATGAACAGGCTTTTCTGACATAACTGGTTCTTCACTTTTCTAAAGTCCAGAAATCTAAAAAGAACAGCAGTCTTATTCTGCTTTTGCCTGGAATCAAGAATTGCACAGGCAAAAATATGATTTCTTTTAAAAAGCCAGTTATCTGATTTCCCCACTTCTCTCTAATATTCTTTGACTCTTGAAGTTTCATGCTGATTGTTTTGTGTCAACTGGTTCAGCTGTTCCTATTTTACCTTGTATCTGGTGTCCTCAGGGAGAGGTATCTCCATATCTACAGTTACCACAATTATGCCCACTATACCTACAATGACAAAATCTTGAAGAACCTGTATTGCACAGTTGGGATATTATAGCTTAAGTCAAGGGTTAAGAATTCGATCCAGAGAAGTAAGAAGAAGACTTTCCCTAAAAACAAACATGGACCCTCCTTGGATACAATATCTAGGTAGTACAGCTGTTACTACAGTTGCCAAGGAAAGTCCCAATTGCTGCCTATAGTTTGAAACATAACTGATCCTTAAAACAGTCCCTAATTGGAACGGCTTTAGGTAATGCAGTTACTAAAAAGATCTGTTCTACTTTAAGACTACAGGCTTATAAATCACCTTGAAGCTCCCCTCAATCTAGAATTAACTAGTTTTCTATTTACTTATTTAGATTTATAAAGTGCACATTGATTACTCCAAACAAGAAAGTATCTATAAACTACTTTTGCATGGGACCAGGGTTCATAATTACACACAGCTGAACTACTGGGGGGCGGGGGGAGAGAATATGAACAGAGTGGATAAAGACCGAATTTAAATATTTACAGTGGAAACTTGCTTGCTCTCACTTAGCTAATCAGAAACCTGACAATTCACATATATACCTCAGTCTTGCTACACTTGGCACCAGAGGTTAAATCTTCACCCTTCTGAAGTTAACGGCAAAACTCTCAGACACCTGATGATTTGGACATCAAGGAGTGGTTGCTTCACTGACTGCAATTAATCTGACAGTTTTCACTAGTTGAGGATCCGCCCCCTAATTCTTCCCATGGTTACACGTGTACTAAATATTACACATACAAGTAGTTTTATTGAAATAAATGGGATTACTTCTGCATAACATTTATCACATGTAAGTGTCCATGGGATGAAGGCCTATGATCTATAAGGTATCACTCATATATATATATATATATATATATATATATATATATATATATATATATATTTATATATTAAAAAGAAATCTGCCTTGTGATGCAATATTGCTGGTTTTTTTAATTCTTTGGTAATGTGAATTATTACAAATTAGCAAGATTCTACTATTTCATGGTCTAGGACTTAACATATTGCTTCTCATCACCAATTGCATAATACACCGCTACCTCGATAGAACGCCACCCGATATAACACGAATTCGGATATAACGCGGTAAAGCAGTGCTCCAGGGGGGCGGGGCTGCACACTCCGGTGGATCAAAGCAAGTTCAATATAACGCGGTTTCACCTATAATGCGGTAAGATTTTTTTGGCTTCCGAGGACAGCGTTCTATCGAGGTAGAGGTGTAGATCTCTCTATAATTGGAATTGTTTTACTCATCATTGAGATGCTAGCTTTGATGTAAGTTTCCATTACCTTGTTTTATCTGTGCATGTCTAAGAAGTTATAGTCCATTTGCCAAAGAATGGTTATAGGGAAATGTGTAATTATAATGTCCTTTCTTCTGTCTGTTCTTTTTATTTTTTTAATCTCTGAAATGGACAGGTTCATAAATCACTTCCCTAAAATCAGTAGCTTGATGATGATGATATACTCTGAAATAGGTCTGGAAAGTGACATTCTTAGGCAGAGGTGGTGCGAGTCCATTGGGGTCCCTAAGCAGGAATATTTTTGGGGAGTCCCCCTCACATAAAACACATAATAAAAAGCGAAGAGGGGGCCCCTTTGAGCTACTTGGGGCCCTAAGCAATTGCTTAGTCTGCTTATACCTAGCGCTGGCTCTATTCTTAGGCACTTCTGCCAAATAAATCCAAACTGTAGTAAGAGAAATAGCAGGTTGCCATAACTTCAGCAGAGGACTTAAACCAAAACGCCTTGCTCTTGTCCTCTTCTAATTTTCAGTTGATATCTTCTCATTTTGATGGTATTAGTAGTTACCTCTTGCCCTCCAGTTTAGAGCACTTTTTTTTTTTTTTTAAGACACAAAGAGGCATAGGTTTGCCTGTCAACTCTCAACGTGATGAACACTTTGATTTTACAGAACAATAGTAACCTAGAAGACAGACAGCTCTGTATGCACCAGCAAAGTACCTGATATTGAAGAGGGAGTGGAATTTTCTCAAGTGACAGCCACTGGCCTAGTTCTACTTTCAACATTGGCCTAACTTCCACTGACTGATGGGTGTTCTTGAAAATCCCACCCTAAGGCCAAAAACTAGAGGGGTAAACTCTTTTTGGTAAAGAATGCGGATTTGGAGACATTAGTTGTTTCCTTCAGACCCACTTTGCCTTCTCCCCAAAAATTTTAATATCCATATTTTTTAAAAAGAAAATATTTTGTATTTTTCAGTTTGAAATCACTCTTCATTTCATAATTTACTTTTATTTTTAAAAATTCAACTGTCAAAACCAAAACATTGATTTAATCCTTTTTTGTCTAAATTAAATGTTCATTTGACCTGATTTTGACCTGGGTGAATAATGGATGTTGTGGTTCTATGGAAGTTTATTTATTTTTTTTAATTTTATATATATATAAAATTAAAAAAAATAAATAAACTTCCATAGAACCACAACATCCATTATTCACCCAGGTCTACCAATTGCTTTCTGTTCTGACAGGTTGAAGATTGCTATATCACTATATTGCTAAGCTTTGTCTAAAACATCAGTACTCGTCTTGTTATAACTGAGCAGGGTACTTAAGGCTTGTTGCTGAGGGTTTAACATTTTTCTCCATTATGGCCATTGTGAGCTGACCTCTGCTGGGCATTACTGCAGAGAAATGTACCTGTTCTGTGTGTGGGTAAGTTTTTGGTTAGGACATTCTAAAACTGAATGAAATATTTCAGTATACATGTGTTGACAAGGCTTATTTCAGTTTAGCCCAAAAATCAATATTGAGTTACGTGGAAAAGATCTCTAGATGCGGGAAGTGGGGAATAAATGACAGCTACTAGGAAATTCTTCAGTTCCCCTCGATTAAACATACATGTTGGTGCACAACATACAGCAAGATAACTGAAGGCACTGTTAGTACTCAGGCTGTATTAGCACTGCATTTGGATTTTATCATCATGCAAACATTCCGATAGCAGCTGCTCATGCATGAGAGGTATAGAAACAGCTGGAGTGGTTCTGATGTGTGTATCTGCACCTCTTGTCTTTCTTTTTCTGTAAGATTTGGTCACTGTGGTTGGATTATCTGGGGCTGTAGCACAGAAGTTTCTCTGGGAAGGAAAACTAGGCAGAAAAGAAAAGCTGGGTTCTATTTTTATATACCTATAGTTATAGATTCAGAGTGTTTGGGGTAAGGGAGTGGTTGCCTTTGCTCTTATGCCAGAACAGATAATCTAATCTGACCTCCTGCATAACATGGGCGGCTGATGCATACCCAATTTTGTTAAGTACTTATTAACGTCTAACTTTTCCCCTTGGCTTCCTTAGTCTATAAAACAGGGATAATTCTATTTCCCTTTTGTGGGTGTTGTCAGGATAAACTTGACTAACTCTTGCATAGGACAACAGAGTTTGCTTCATAGATGTAAATTGTTATTGCACACTTTGTTTCACTCTGCCCCTAGCTCCCTGTTCCCTTAAATACAATAAACGTGGCTTCCAGCTCATCCTGGTTACTGGCACTGGTATTTCATGGAATTTAAGGAGCAAAGTAGTTCATAAAGGAAAATATTTTACTTGAGAGTGTATAAATACAACCCCCATTTTCATAAGAGAACCTGAGGGGACCCTGTTAGCTGAGTGCACCATGGGCTGGGCAGAAATACAAGTGCTGCTTATCTGCAGGGCCTGCGATTGTTCATACCAACAGAAGGAGTTGGCTGCTCTGTGAAGCAGCATCCTTGCCAAAAGCCTGGCAGCCAGGAAGTGTAGGATTGGCTTCCAATTTGCTTGTGTTATTAGAAGGCATAGGCTGGAGGGCAGCTTTCCCCAAATGAAACGCTAGCACAGGGGTAGGCAACCTATGGCACGCGTGCCGAAGGCGGCACACAAGCTGATTTTCAGTGGCACTCACACTGCCTGGGTCCTGGCCACCGATCCGGGGGGCTCTGCATTTTAATTTAATTTTAAATGAAGCTTCTGAAACATTTTAAAAACCTTATTTACTTTACATACAACAGTAGTTTAGTTATATATTATAGACTTATAGAAAGAGACCTTCTAAAAACGTTAAAATGTATTACTGGCACGCGAAACCTTAAATTAGAGTGAATAAATGAAGACTCGGCACACCACTTCTGAAAGGTTGCCGACCCCTGCGCTAGCAGTTTGGATCAACCACATGAGGAATATTTGAAAAATGATATTGCAATGTAACGCACTTAGGGACATTTCTAGGTTCCTGCATCCAAGGGGAGGGTTCGCTGACTTGGGGTCAAGGCAACATACGATAGGGTTTTGCTCCTCAACTTCAGGTCCTACAGGCAAGCTTAGCATCTGTCAGTACTAACTGCTTCAATGCTACTCTCCCTCCTTTCTCCTCCGC